>JBAMJV010006435.1:0-67699 GCA_037951105.1 Echinarachnius parma | reverse complement strand
CCCCCCCCCCCCCCCCCCCCCCCCCCCCCCCCCCTTCCGTCGCTATGCAAGTTCCTCTGCATTCGGCTATTTACTTTAGTTTTCATCCCTGTAATACACGGGTGTTGTTTTAATGTGAGAAATTCATTTGTAAGTGGAAGCCATGTCTGATGTTGTGTTGGTGATGGGGTTCATTCAAAGTATTAAATATGGCCTTTGGCATATGCAACCGTGCTATCATTATGTATTCTATAATCTGTAAGACATATTTGTTAAGTTGCAAAAGGGTTATGGATATAATCCCCAATGCATCGACGTGTATTTCGTCTTTTAAAACAGGCAAGTAAAATGTTCCGAAATTGCAGATCCGCATCAGCGATTCTTTTGTAATAGGTGTCCCCGCTATTTCGCTTTCCCCGTAGCGAGCGATGTTGAACACAGTAAATTCGCAAACAAATAGAAGCATCGGACAATCCCCAGGGGTCAAACTTGGAGGCGCAAAGGACTTCTTTCCCACCAGGTACAGCCCGGGAGACTCATATTGTTGGTTTTGTTACATTTCTCCTCTAAATGTTCATATGTTCAACAATCAGTACGCTTTTCGATGCACAAAAGACCTCTGAGCTGCCGGTCTATAAGGGTAAGAATTGTGCACAAAATGAAAAAAGCATGAAATTTTCACAGTAAATTCTTATCATCATAACGTTTAATTTTTGCCGTGGAAGTTTCTTAATTATGACCTTGAGGGGCGGGAGAGGGTCTTGAAAAAAAGGGGGTGCAAAGTGAATTTTTACATCATTTCATTGGTACTTAACATGACATAGCGCTTTTATTGACATGATTATGGGATAAAAGTGAACCGAGAGAATCATAATGTCCACCATTATATTAATATTGTTTATTTTAGGGGGGTAATGGGAGGGGGTAGGGTGGGACCCCCTCCTCACCTTTTTTCATCTGTCGAAAGTTTCACTTGCGTTTCTGTTTGCATATATTAACATAAAAGTGTAATATGATGTTGAACATTCATTGCAGGGGTTGGGTAATTGGAGGGGGGAAGTGGGTGTAATGGAGAAAAAGGGGGAACTCCCCCCCCCCCCCCCCCCCCCCCCCCCCCCCCCCCCCCCACTTTCGCCCTAAATGTTCTCTCTTTTTGTTCACTCATTTTGTATAGATTAGCGTATGATGACGGTACAGGTCAGGCAGGGTTGGGTAAAGTAGGGGGTAGGGGGGTGGAGAATAGGGGGAATACTACCCCCCCCCCCCCCCCTCAGATGTTCCTCTTTAGTTTAAAGGTGTGCTCATGTTTGTGTGTGTTTGACTATTTAAGTGATGTGATTTTGTAAATATGTTGGCTTTGATTCTGTATCGGGGGAGGGGGGGGGGGGGGGGAGGATGGGAGGGAATCTACCTCCCCATACTTTTCTCCATTCGCCAAAAGTTGACTTGAATATTTGTCATTTTTTCTTGTTTTGTTTACCTTGCAGGAGCGGGGAAAAAAGGTGTCACCCCGCTTATCTATCTAAAGCCAAGAGATTTACAAAATCACACACAAACACACACAAAAATTAGCATCTTTAAACAAAAAAGGAACATCTGAGGGGGGGGGGGGGGGTAGTATTCCCCCTATTCTCATAACCACCCTTAAGCTAATCTATAAAAACACGCCTTTTTTTTGCTTTTTTTTAATGAGTGCACTTTTAACAAAAAGTGACAAAATTGAGGGGGGAGGAGGGGGGGGGGGGGAGATCCCCCCTTCCCCCCCCCCTCCAATTACCCAACCCCTGCCATGAAATGCATAACATCATAGTACACGTTTATGTTGATATATAATTATGCACACAGAACCGCAAGTGAAACTTTCGACAGAGGAGATAAGAATAGTGAGGAGGGGGTTCTAACCCACCCCTCATATTTACCCCCAAAATAATCATATATTAATATAGTGGTGGATTATGATTCTCTCCGGTTCACTTTTATCCCATAATCATGTCAATAAAAGCGCTATGTCATGTTAAGTACCAATGAAATGATGTAAAAATTCACTTTGCACCCTTTTTTCAAGACCTCTCCCGGCCCCTCAAGGTCATAATTAAGAAACTTCCACGGCAAAAAATTAAACGTTATGATGATAAGAATTTACTGTGAAAATGTCATGCTTTTTTCATTTTGTGCACAATTCCTTACCCTTAGCCGCTAACTAATAGTGGTGTTAGTGAAAGAGAAACTCAAAGGACGAGCTTTGGGTAACGGCTTATACTGTATAATATTAATATATGATTAGGTTGTGAGTGTTCAAGATGTGTAGGCTAAGGAAATGGTATATTTCCCAATGTAATTACACATACCCATGGTTTTGTTCGCTAACTCCAGGTCGAGTCGACGTCTGATGTGTAATTGTCGGTGCATCGCAAAGCACATTGTCCGGATCATCATCGTGGTCGTGCCCGCCGTTCGAGGTCGGGTCTGAAGTAGCCGATCAGGAGAGGAACAACACAGACACAGTGGCACTCATCACCATCAGTAGCAGCATGAGCTGAACGCGCTTCTCCAGAACAACACCATATCGTTTAGCCTATATGAAATGGTAGGCCATATAATACAAGGCTACACTGCTACACAATCTTAATATACCCAAGTTCCAAATGCAAGAATTCGCATTATTGTATTCATTGTGCAGACAACACAATGCATTTTAACGACAACATAGCTATAGCATATGATTTCTATAACGGAGGTTTATGTATACCAGTACGTGGACAATTCAAGGAAACAATATTGTTGTCAGCTACGTAGAAACCCGCTGTGAAGCACCTATCGATGTCTGGAGGCATGGCTGACGGCGTGTTTTTAAAGAGCGCTCCCAAACTACTGAAAGGAAGACAGTATTCAGGGAATGCAAATGTATGGTCATGAATAGTTGAATATTCATGATGAATAATAATGAAGGTGAATGAATCCTATGAAAAACGCCGCCAAAAAATAGACAATGTGACTGTATTTGATATGAGGTGGTTACAGGGTGATCCCACCCACGAAGCCCTGTCCCCGTTGTTAGTGAAAATTCAAACAGATGAATCAACTTAAAGGAACGAACATGAGAGGACAATTTGTAATGTATGTATGTAAGGATATTTCAAATTCATATTAGCGTTCAATGTAGGCCTAAGCATGACTACCACCCTATACCTCTTTTTACTACATTGATTCAGCCTATTGGTATGCCCTTGTGTGTTTATTGTTTTAATACAATGGTTTCCTGTTGTCTAGTTTAAAGACTCAGGAAAAGGGTAAATGTGAGTGTTTGTAACGTATAATAAGCTTTATTTGTACGACGCACATTCGTATTGTTCCTTGCAGACCCTGCCCCAACCGTGTAAGATAATTCACCCCTTGAACAGAATAGAAGCTATTTCTGCATACATCAGAGCGCTTGACAACAGACAATGCTTGTCTGACCTTTCATAGA
The DNA here is from genome assembly GCA_037951105.1 of Echinarachnius parma. Lineage (NCBI taxonomy): Eukaryota > Metazoa > Echinodermata > Echinoidea > Clypeasteroida > Echinarachniidae > Echinarachnius > Echinarachnius parma. Next base: position 64,251 of record JBAMJV010006435.1, on the reverse strand, counting down.
AAAGCCAAAACATGTGTTTTCGCACTTAACAAATATCACCCAATGTAGACATGGAGGTTTAGAGATATAGGACGACACAAACCTCGTAACGTATGAAGTTTGTTAGTTAGCTCATCGGAAATTTTTTTTTTTTTTCGAACCCTATCAACCTAGTGGAGCTGGTTCGAATCTCTTAGGTGGGCCATCTTTGTGTACAATTATTTTGGGAATTAAGTTCAATGTTTATCTTTATATTGTGATTAAATGTAAATAACACGTTACATTCATTTATGTTTTTGCTTTTTTATTTCTTTTTGGATTTTTTTTTCTTTTTTTTTTTTCACTTGTCTGTGATTTATTTTTTGTGTCATCTTTTTTCATGATTCTTGTTTCTCATAATCATTTTCTGTTTTCATCATCTTTTTATTTCTTTTTTGATTATTTTTTTCTTCTTATTTTTCTTCTTTCTCTTTTTTCTTCTCACTTGTCTGTGATTGTTATTATCCCCACGACTAGACCCACGAATGCAGTACGCATTGGTACTAATCTATGGCAAGCCATTTTTAAACATTTATTCCTATTTCTTGATATCAAGAATTCAATTCTTGATATCAAGAAATCGAATTCTTGATATCAAGAAATGCATTCTTGATATCAAGAAATGCATTCTTGATCAAGAAATGCATTCTTGATATCAAGAAATACTTTTTTGTATTGGTAATACTTGATATCAAGAAATAAACTGATATCAGTAATTCAATTATTGATATCAAGAAATAGGAATAGATGTTAAAACAGCTTGCCATAGATTTGTACCAATTCGTACTGCATTCGTGGGTCTATTCGTGGGGAGTCGTGTCCCAATGTGACCACTCCTTAACATTCGGCGTTACACTGCGAGATAGGATTTTAACATAGGCAAGGGTGCTATATTCTACTACTAGTTGTGTAGCGCTTTTGTTTATAGGGGCAGGGCGAGTCCAGCATTCTGAGTTTAAGGGGGTGTGATAAATGCATTATATAATAATATATATTACCAGTGTCATTCAGAATCGGAAGAATTAAATATTTCGAATAGCCTTTTCTTGTATGACTGGATGTAAAGGTAATATTTTGTTAAAGGTGAAAGATATAGTATAACAACAAAAAGGAGGCATTCGTCCCCGCACCTTCCTGGGATCTGACCCTGGTAATACCGAACCTGACACACGACACGACACAATCAGGTTATATTTGTTAAGTTTGAATGAACACACGTTATCGTTCTTGCTTCATCACACATGATTTCTATGAAAGGTCAGGCAAGCATTGTCTGTTGTCAAGCACGCTGATGTATACATGTATAGCTTTTGTTCAGTGGGTGGATGAATGATCTCGCAATGTTACATGGCATAAATTGTTACCGAAGGAGCAGGTTGTCCAGTGATAACGTCGAATTTAATGTCTGCATGGTACAATAACAATTTGTGTAGCACAAACAAGCTTATTATACCGTTACAAAACACCCCATTTACCCTTTTCCTGAGTCTTTAAACCGAACAACAGGAAACCATTGTATTAAAACAATAAACACACATGCATCAAGGCTACCAGTGGCTGAATTAATGCAACCCAGAGAGGTGTAGGGTGGTAAACGTTTACTTGACGAACGGGGGGGGGGGGGGGGGGGGGGGGGCAAGAACGTTGATATTAGTGATCATGTAGGCGTATATTGAACGCTTTACTGTGATTGTCTGCATTTAAGATATCCTATATTATACCTTCATTACAAATTATCCTCGCATGTTCGTTCCTGTGAGTTGATTCATCTGTTTTGAATCTTCCCCTAACGGGGACAGGGCTTCGTGGGGTGGGATCCCCTGTACACACCCCACATGAAATACAGTCACATTGTCTATTTTGGCGGCGTTTTCATAGGATTCACCTGCATTATTATTCTCATGAATATTCAATTATTCATTACCACCATTTGCATTCTTGAATAATGTCTCCCTTTCGGTGTTTGAGAGCGCTCTTTAAACACAAAACATCGACAGGTGCTCTCACAGCGGTGTTTCTACGGTATTCGTGCATGACACCAATGCCATGATCGTACTCGTATTAGTAATATTTTATTTTAGTCAATTATTTGTAATTCAAATTTGTCTGTATAATCTTGTACTATAGTCTTAATTTTATTTATTACCGGAGGAGGGGCTTCGGCTAGTATTGTTGATTTTTGCAATATGTGGTATTTTAGATATGTAATTTGTTCTACATGTACAGTATAATTATGTGCAATATAGATGTTTCCTTATGTTTTCTTGACAGTTACTGTGAGGACTCGCATGTATCCGGGCAATAGTAAAGAATGTTACTTTTGTGAGCCCTGGCCCCACTTGTAACGTCCTTTTTCTCCCTTTCCTTCACTTTCTTTATTGACTGTTTGTATTTTGTATTTTGCATTTTGTATACTCTGTATCTGTTTGAATTTTGGCCGAATAAATAATAATAATAGTATAACAACATAAACATGGGAACTGGTTTCGGTTTTCCAAATGTCTCTTTCGTTATCATATATTTTTATACGATTGAAGTGGTCTGATTTGAAAGTCGTCCTGCATGGGAGATTCTCATTAACTGGAAGTTCTGCATCATTCGGTGGATATAAAATATCATCTATCACATACAAATATTCATTAATTCCATCAACCCTTCGGCAGTGTTTGCACTTGTCAACGAAGTTACTCAGCGCCTATATTATGACCTATAAATGCATCCGGTCCATAATAAACATTTATTATAAACGAATACATATTTTGCCATTGTATAACCGTAATCTGCATGTGCATGCAGTGGGGAATACGGGGGACAGTCATGTGCCCCAAATATTTTTTTCTTCTGAAAAAAATACAAATCTCAAGGGTGAAATTTGTGAAAAGTAAAGAAAACATAACGGTGAGCCCCCAATAATTCCCGCCACATGTATACTGTCTTGGTATTACAGTGTTACACGATTTAACCGCCCGAAAAATAATACACTTTTTAAAAATTTCTTTTCCCGAATATGACATGATTTTTGTCCGAATGTGTACATGATTGTAGTTGCCCGAATACGATATGAATTTGCTCGAATATCAGACACGGGATCAGACATATTACAAGCTTTTTGCTCGAATGTTGGGGTTCTTTTTGCCCGAATATGGCCGTTTTCAAAACGGCTATAGAGCTTGTAGTCCCTCCCCCCAGTCCCCGGGACTGCTATGCCTTATGATATTATACTACCCCCAAATTATGATTTAGTGGCTCCAACTGCAAACATAATGGTAGAGGGCCAGGAGGGGTAATGTCAAATACCATTTTTATGAAATATAATTATGTTGGTTACGGCAATATAGATTAGGGCATCTAATAATTAATTCGTTCTGCAACTCCAGATCAAAAGGGCATAAGCCTTTCCTTCTAACCAATACGAATATTCAATTCACAACTAACAAGAAGTTAAACAGGATTTGCATTTTAACAAATTAATTTAATTGATTTTCATCGGGGCGTAGATACAAATGTGATACTGTGTTCTTTTCTAACCATAATTTCTTAATTTGCTTTGTGTCTCGTTTTCAACAAAGCAAGTTGGGCATGGATGCAATTCTTGAATAATTTACACGCCACTTTAATACTTGGTATAATCTGCATTATTATCTCGGTATGAAATGCGTCAAAACATGTCGTCAATCATATTCCTAAAGTCGAAAGTAATTTCGTTAATGGAAATATGTTGCAGCTCAATGGAAACTAGGTGTATTCGAATCGTTTGAATCGTTTCTCTAAAACGTTAAAAACACGTAATACACGTACAAGGTCTCCTAATAGGTCCCATTAATTTATTTTGTATGATTGAATTGATTGTGGTGGTTGAAATGATTCTACATGTAGAGAAAATTAATAAATTGTTTAGAGTGATAATATATTGGTGACTTGTATGGTTGAAATGATTGGTTGAAATGATTCTAGCTGTAGAGAAAATGAATAAATTGTTTTAGAGAGATACATCGGTGACTTTTATGGTTGAAATGATTCTACCTGTAGAGAAAATGAATAAATTACACAGGGGGCAAACCACCATTTTTTAGGATTTCAGCTTTTGCCTGTTGTAAAGGTTGGCCACCAGAAATGACTTCTAGACCTTCTAGGATCACAACCTACACTCTAAATTACAGGATTTAAAATCTAAATCGTAGCTTGGATTAAAACCCAAATATAAATACACTTAGATTATTTGTTATGGAGACTTAAAAAGTCGCGCGAAAGCAATTGTTAATCGGAGGCCAAGGTGTGATTTTCAATCCATCAAGGATTGGAAAATAACGCCAGGTTATCGGAGATTTGACGAATGAGAACAGAGATATTTCACACGTGACCTACTGCGGTATTCTGAAGCTCAGTTTTCTTAGTTTTATACTCATGAATATTCATAACTAGGATTACGGTTTTGGTTAGAGTTAAGGATATGATTACAATGAGACCACTCTTTCCATCATCGATTTACGTAGCGTAGTGGTCACGCTGTGGACCTCCACGCTCGGTGTCACGGTTCGAATCTCTCTTAGTCTTCTATTTTTCTTTTGCCATGATAATTGGTGAGTAGCGCTTTATTAGTAAAATGTATCAGGCACAGTAAACTAAAAACTGAAAATTGTGGCCTGCATCACTGATTATGAATAATTCATTAGGATCCATGAACTCGCCTGGGGCCTAATAAGATTAACATAAAACAAATCCAAAAGGGCTTCATTTTTAATCTATCTGGATTTATATTTTTTAATCCAACAAAAGATTTATTTAAATCATGATCGGCTGGTCCCTAACCACAGCCGAAGAAAGATTTAAAAGTAAATCTAATAGATTGAATTTAAATCCTTGTAATTTAGAGTGTAGGTGGACAACCTCGCGAACTAGCGTACTGGAAGTCCACAGGAGAAAACACACATAATGCACTAAATAGTGTGTTTTAATGACTTATGGGTCATGAATACCCATACACAGATCTTCACAAATAGTGAGCGAACAAATTGTATTATCAGAATATGCATTAGTAGTCATTTAACAACCCAAGATCCATTAAGAAATGAATGGTTGTAATCTTTGACATTGTGCAGTAGAGTCCGGGGCATAATCAACATAGTATTATAACAATGCATTTAGAACGGCAAAACAGCAAGCATAGATGATTTCTATTTAACTGAGGTTAATAATATGTATACGTGGAAACTTCAAGGAATCAATATATAGTTTTGTCAGCTCTTCGTGTATGACACCAATGCCCAAGGTACCTATCAATTATGTATATGGCAGATTTAATTGGAAAACAAAATATTAAATATCACTATACGTGACGGCGGTAATCGATCTTGGGCGCAGGGGAAAGCATGAAAGGGCTCAGGGTTGTCCCCTTAACCGATTCAATAATATCGAGTTGAGATAAACATTACTGATAATTTGCCGCCCCGCCCCCTAATCTTTCGGAAGACGTTAAAATAAAGCTTATCTATAAATGCCAATAAGGAAAAGGGAATTATTATTATCAAGCTGCTAAAAATGGAAGTTTCAGTCAATGATAAACACTGCAAATTTCGGTTTCTCAAACGTATATAATTTATAGGAATTTATATATATAGTGTTGGTTAAAGAGAAGCTTGGCACATAGGCCTACCGTCGACACAAACCCCTTTTTTGTGTATAGATATCTTGTATTTCTTCATTCAATACTTTTTCATGACATATCATAAAAGTTATAGAAATAATTTTTAATTCATATGGTCATGAATACTATATTACATGATAATATTCAATACACTAAACAATACAATTGAATCAGAAGACAATTGTTAACTCTAAACTCTCAGATACACACACACACACACACACACACGCACACGCACACGCACACGCACACGCACACGCACACGCACACGCACACGCACACCACACGCCACCACGCACACGCACACGCACACGCACACACACGCACACACACGCACACACACACACACACACACACACACAGCTCAACCACTCCCCTCGGCGAAAGAAAAAAAAAATACAAATATACCCCCTCGCAAATATCGCTATAGACATGATAGAGAGTAACGAATAAGTTATAATTATATTGTTATCAAATAAACGGGTACTAAGCCAATAGCGTAACAAAAGGGTGTTTTTTTTTTTAGGGGGAGAGGAATTAGTGTTTTATGAGGAAACGAACTGCCATGCAGAGGCGTTGATCCTGGGGGCAAACATAATCATTTATGTTGTTTGTTTTTGTTTTTTGCCCGAATATGATATGAATGTGTCCGAATGTGACATGATTGTAGTTGCCCGAATACGATATGAATTTGCTCGAATATCAGACATAAGCTTTTGCTCGAATGTTGGGGGTTCTTTTTGCCGAATATGGCCGTTTTCAAAACGGCTATAGAGCTTGTAGTCAGGCGCGCCGGAAGCAGTTTTGGATTGGGGGGCAAAACCCTAAGGGGGCTCATGATTTATGTGTTTAGGGGCTCATGCCCAACCACACTCACCAGGGTTGCCAGAGGTAAGAGTGAGACATTGCGAGGATAAAGCGACCAAGCCCGAGGAGCAACGTGCCTGAGCGGGGGGGGGGGGGGGGGTGGGGGGGGGAGGGGGGTGGAGGAGGGTGTTCCCCCTCCCACGGATGGGAGCTTTTGCATTTTGGGACTTGAAATTGTGCAATCTGGTGGATATAAACATAACCATATGCCACATTATGATCCAACATCATCGCTTACAGCAAAAATGAGTCCCGAGGGAGTGAAGCGACCGAAGACTGGGGAGAGACAGAGGGGGAGGGTTTGGGAGGGGGTATCCCCCTCCCACGGGGAAGATTTTGCATTTATCTACTTGAATTGGTGTAATCTGGTGCATAAAAACATAAACCATAATTATGCCACAGTATTTATGATCCAGAATCATATCTTACAGCCAAAAATGAGTCCCGAGGGAGCGAAGCGACCGAGGGCTGGGGCAGAGCCAGAGGGGGAGGGTTTGGGAGGGGGTATCCCCCTCCCACGGGGAAGATTTTGCATTTATATACTTGAAATGGTGCAATTTGGTGCACGTCACACAAACAGCCAGAGCAATGGCAGCCTACACAGAGATCTCGTCAGACGTGGCCGCGGTACAGAAAAACCCACCCCAGACGTACCATACGCGAAGCCGCGCAGCGAAAACTTAAAATCAGATGTATGAATTAGTTTTTAACGTTAGAATTAACAAGTATTGGCTTATACATTTTCTTTTTTCTTTCCCACTCTTCTTCCTTTTTTTTTTTTTTTTTTTTTTTTTTTTTTGGGGGGGGGGGGGGGCTTATTGGGGGGGCAAAAACGTGTTTTGCCCCCCACTTTTTGGATTGATTAAGGGGGGCGGCCGCCCCCCCCCCCCCCCTGCCCCCCCCCCCCCCCCACTTCCGGCGCCTATGTTATGCTGTGTAGTCCCTCCCCCCAGTCCCCGGCCTCCTATGCCTTATGCTATTATACTACCCCCAAATTATGATTTAGTGGCTCCGATTCAACTGCAAGCATAATGGTAGCCGGGGGTAGTGTCAAATACCATTTTATTAAATATAATTATGTTGGTTCCGGCAATAGAACCATGGTAATTATTTGTATTACTTGATGTTGTATATAATATTGTGCTTGAGTTTAGAAAAAAAGGCGGTATTCGGGGGGCGACATAATCTGGGCAAACTCATATTTTTCGAGCAAAAACTTGTCATATTCGGGCAAAATCATTCTTTTGGGCAGCTGAGTAGTGAAAACCTTTTCATTTTTTTCCCTCGTTTTTTGTTGTTTGTTTTGTTTGTGAGTATTCTTGCAAATTATACATACCATCAGCCCCAAATCAGCCCTCTACGAACTATATCCGTACGTACGCCAAGGCCATGGTTGGAACAGATTAAATTTGGGGTAAGTTTAGCGTAAAATTTAGGGTAAAACAACAGTATACAAATATTCTTGTGTCTTGAGAGCCTTATTTTTGGACTCATCAGCGCGCTTTGACGGCTCTCAGAGCGCTCTGACGGCTCTGGTTTAGCGCCAGCTACGTCAGCGGATGCGAAAATAACTGGCGCGCACATGTTAGTTTTTCGAGCTGCAGAGCTGTTTACTGTAATTGCAGGTAGAGCCTGCAGCTAGCCGTCGACTACTTCGGATCTGGCTGCACCAGGCGTCTGCGCTGCTAGCTAGCTAGCTAGCTACAGCGCATCTTCTTGGTAGTATATAGAGCTAGCGCTAGAGAGAGAGCCGCGTCGTAATAGTTCGTCAACTGACCTACACGATCGACCTGCATCTCAGAAGATTCAATTAGCATTTGCTGTCTAACTCTAAGGACACTAAAAGTGAACAAGGTGAGTAACTACCAAGCCCAAGGGCAAGGGGACAAAGATAAGAATTTAAGATAATGTCAAGTTAAATAAAGGGATTCTTTTGTTGACATGTGCAAAAACTGAAAAAGTGAATGGTTGTTAAAAATGTGTATGTTTTATGGCATTCCATGTTTTATTGTCGTGATCTGATAATAATGATACGTCCAGGGCACTGACTGAGCTGAGTAATGTGTGAAAATAATTTTTAAAATATCACGTTAAATCACAAATGAAATGGATGTTCATACAGAGGTGTCGATCCTGGGGGGGGGGGGGGGGGGGGCACATCTAATAAATGGTCCAAGGACCATTTCCACGCAATATACGCTAATATGCTGGAGATAAGCATACCGCCCATTTGTATGAAGGTGTATTGAAACTTCGCGCACGAAAATTTCGAACTTTTTCAAAGTGTCGTAGGAGCAACAAAATTACTGTAATCTCAATGAAACAAGCATTAAAATGCTCCCTCTATTCTGAGGATTCGATGTATGTAAAACATTTTCGATTTAAACTCACAATTCATGTGTTATTGGCCCGATTCCGTAACCATGTCATATCAACAAGAGATTCTTCTCCGAGTACGGTAGTCTTGAAACTTCGCGCTCCATACACTTTGATACACTGCCATTGACTTAACACGCAATCCTGTGTAGCAATCTTTAACACGCATGTCAATTCAATGGGTGTGTGAAGATGCAAACTTTTGCGCGTATTAGCATCTTGGCACGCGCGCGTTGTCAAGCTTTCTACGGAGATTGCGCGATCCGAAAGTAAATTTGAAAGGAAGGACGAATAAAGGAGCATTTTACGCAGCGTTTCGATAACAACAAGTCTGTTCTACGGGAAGGATTTCGATTTAATTTGATGATTTTCCATTGTCCATAATTTATACACGAAAAAACACACAAAAAGTAAGTTTTTTCTCAAGAAATATCGATCTTTGTTTGCTAATTTTTTGGTTGATTAGTAAGTAATGTGTGCTCTTTCATTTGGCCTCAGAAATTTCCGTCGCCGTGTCCGTGTTCTAATGTTTGCGTACCGCTTATATGATGCGCGAAGTTTCAATACGCGCGAAGTTATAATACTTGTCCATACACTGTACCGGTCAAAAGTTGAACAATATGTTTTAGGACGTATCGGTAAGGCAAACGGACGGGAAATAATCATTTTTTTCCTACATTTTGCAGTCTTCAAAACAACAGAGTCGTTAATTATTATCAAAGTATATATGATTATGAATTGTGGATCACATAAACAAAAGTGTTTTTTTGCATTTGCTGGTACAGGGAAACCCCGTTATAACGAGGTCATCGGGACTGCCAACTTTACCTCGTTATAAGCGGTACCTCGCTATAAACGATCTCATACTCGAGCACATTAAAATACACACAGTGATAAAAGCAACATGTGTTACGAGTAATGTGTTGTGTGTTGTATAAAGAATGGCTTGTAATTGTGTACTGTGAATAAACAAACGTAATTGCAAGAGTCTCCAAGTTTAAAATTGCAACGATGAAGTTTGTTCAAACTCATTCACCTGACGATTTTTGATGTTGTGCTGAAAACAACTGTCCTAATTAGAAATTGCGAATATGAATCGTTCTTGCGCTATGGGCGAACATGTACAACACCCATGAATTCAAGGGTGTGAGGCAGCATTTTTTTCCCATGTTCACACGTGTATTCACGGGCGCCTTCGATTTCTAGTCCGCTCCCCTACTGTTAAACAAACAACAAAAAAAATCACGGAAAAACACTTCCCAGATGGAAAAAAATAATCATGGAAAACAAAGTCTCTTTCATTTTTAGCTCATCCGGCCCGAAGGGCCCGATGAGCTTATGCCATGGCGTGGCGTCCATCGTCCGTCCGTCCGTCCGTCCGTCCGTCCACAGTTTTCAAAATGCTTCTTCTTCGTTATTTTTCAATCGATTTTGATTCTGATTGTTTCATAAGATAGGGCTAGGACTAGGAGGGGGATTTAAAACTTCTACACAGAATCGTGAAATTCATTATCTATGGTAATTTATGCAAATTTATTCAAAATCACAAAAAATGCTTCTTCTCCTTCATTTCTCGACCGATATTGATTTGGTTTGCTTTATCTGGTAGAGCTAACTTTGGTACACTAAACTTCTACACAGAATTTTGAAATTTTTCTCCATTAATTAATTATGGTAATTTATGCAAATTTATTCCAGAAATCACAAAAAATGCTTCTTCTCCTTCATTTCTCGACCGATTTTGATTTGGTTTGCTTTATCTGGTAGAGCTAACTTTGGTACACTAAACTTCTACACAGAATTTTGAAATTTTTCTCCATTAATTAATTATGGTAATTTATGCAAATTTATTCCAGAAATCACAAAAAATGCTTCTTCATTTCTCGACCGATTTTGATTTGGTTTGCTTTATCTGGTAGAGCTAACTTTGGTACACTAAACTTCTACACAGAATTTTGAAATTTGTCTCCATTAATTAATTATGGTAATTTTGTATTTATTTATTTATTTATTTATTTATTATTTATTTTTTCATAATTTTTTTATTATTTTGTATTATATATATATATATATTTTTTTTAATTTTTTTTATTTATTTATTTTTTTTTTGATGTCCCTTCCAGGGCATCAAATTTTTATTTTTCGACCAGTTGAAAAGTATACCACATGAAATTTGCGATATTTGATGTTGCGAGATGGCGGATGAGCGCTACGTCATTGACGTTCTGGTTTTGAAACCTCGTTATAAGCGGGTTGATATCTTATGCTTTTCTTTGAGTGTGCGTGAGCAGAATGTGCTCGTTATAACCGGAATCTCGCTATATCCGAGCTCGTTATAAGAGGGGCATTGTGCCATAGAAACACACATTGAAATACTCAGGACTGAATGGTTTGCCTCGTTATAAGCGGTACCTCGTTAAATAAGCGAGCTCGTTATAACGGGGTTTCCCTGTAAATGGAGGGAGAAATCGGCCGACAAGTGTTGGATAGTGCAGCAGGCGGAATTAGAGGTTGATCTCCACACAACGCTATTGTAATGTACCTATGTGTGCCCTGTACCCTCTATCAATGTCTGGCCCCTGCTCGTAGGCTAGTAATATGTATGGCACACCGACTTGGCAAAAATGTCATCGCTCGTCTAAACTCTGCACGATTCAACATTTTTCCCTTATCCCATCAAGGACTAGAGAGAGCTATTTTAAGGCAAAATTGATCATTGTTTTCCTCTACAAATTGGTAACTCCTAATTTTTTCCGACCTTTTAATGACATAAAAGTGGTGGAAAATATTCAGTAATTACAATTTAAAGGGATCTAGTAACTTTGTTGACATGTGCAAAAAGTGATGAATGGTTGATGCAATGTATATTGTTGTTATCTCATATGTCCACAGGGTATTGTGTGAAAATTTCAAGTCAAATGGACATTGTATGGCCAAGTAATGAGCGAAAATGCAAAGTGATATTCAGTAACTCACTGCACTCACTTTGTACACGGAAGAAAAACTCGCCCAGAGTTTTTCTTATCTGAATACTTCAATCATACATATCTTTGTAACGAAAGGGAAATTTGAAAAACCGAAACCTGTCCCGTGATTTTATTGTTAATACGAATACAACAAGGTATAACTATGAGGGAACCGCTAGAATAAAAAAATTATTTTGAGGATTTGGACAATGTTACTAAGTCCCTTTAAGACAAATATGAAGTGACTTCGCAACAAAATTGCCAATTTGAAAGCCAAAATCTGTTTTTAAAATATCACAATGTGGTGCCAATTTAAGGATTTTCCTAAATTATAGCAATCTACACAATGATAAAAATCATCAAATAATAACGAAAGCAGGTAGAGTAACAAAATAGGACTACCAAATTAAAAAGCTTATTGGGGCTTCGCTCCCTAGACCTGCTTGGGTATCATTCAAAATAGGACTCTAAAAATAGAGAAATTGATATGCTCTTTCTCCTTGTATTAAGTATACATCATATAACTTTTTATCTTCTTGCTGAAGTGTAGGACTACCAACCCACAAATATGTGGGACTCCATCCTTGATGGGTTATAGGAACACAGCTTGAGATTCTAAATTGCTGAAGTCTCTATAAGTTTCATTGGGGCTCAATCCCCTAGACTCTATCAATGGCACTATTTTATACCTTGGCAATATCTTGTTTCAGGCAACGTTCTCGCCAGGCCGTTTTCGCGTGGTGGTGCTGCCACGCGTAAATTTATCTTCAAACTTGCGCCACCCGTAAATTTTGATGAGATAATACCGCCATGTGTAAAATCAATAAATTCATGTCAATTTCCCCATATTTGCAGACACCATTTTCATTATTCCTATTTGATTATTTGTCTCCACAAATACAAAAATATTATTGCCAAATAAAGGCGCATTCTCACTCTTAAATCGCTTTGAGGAGACGAGGAAATCTCCGATATGATTTTAGAAACACGCACCGTATACCCAGCCCGCGCCCGGTCGTCCGGCCGCCCGCCAGCACAGGCAGCTGGACCGCTGCTGCGCGGCGGCTTCATCCGATCGAATCTCATAAAGCGGTCTGCAAAAATGCGGTGTTTCGCGCTCAAATTCATCTTTTTATACGGCAATAAAATGACAAGTATCAATGCTTTGCTGGATTTATGTAACAATATTTACGGAAATATAGTTACCGTATTTGTCGGTGTATTAACCGCTCCGGTGTATTAACCGCACCCCCTAAAAAAATGTTTTTAAAATTTTTTTTAAAAGTGCGGTTAATACGGTATTAACCGCACCCTTTTTAAAAATTATTTATTTATTTTTAAAAAGGTGCGGTTAATACACCGACAAATACGGTACAGAACATTCATAATTACCTCAGTTTTGAGCAAAATATTACTTTTCCCGAAGTAAAACATTCAAAACTCAAGCGCTTGTTACGCGAGCGTGACTTTCAATAAGCGGTTGGACATAGCATAGCAAGTGAAAATCCGATCTTTTGCGATTGTTGCCAATTTCTGGGCTGCGATATCATATAACGTGTAGTATGCGTATCATACACGTAGTCTACGCCGTTCGCAAATTGGCAACAAAAGTGCGCTTGGTTCAGTTCACCTAGTCTGTCAGTCCGAGCGAGTTAGAAAATTATGCTAGGTTTACACCATGTCCCCGGAGGCCACAGCAGCCCCGTTTGCCCAAAACGTAGTGCGCCGTGAGATTTTGACAAATTTTTCCTCTGTATTCAAGTTTTGTTAGGTCTTGCCAAGTTTTCTCACAGTCTATCATGGTATCAGTGACGGACCGTGGGGGGAAGAGCCCCTTCCCCCACTGATGGTGCGTTTACACCATGTTCCTGGCGGCCACGGCAGCCCCGTTTCAGGCCACCGTGGACAAAATGGGATGGACGTGAGAGAACGCGGGGGGACGGAATTGGCAAAAGTGACAGGTGGCGATTGCCGTGGATACCGGGCCAGATTTTTAAACTGCCAACAAATTTGCCATGTAATTTGTATGTACTGTACACAGGTTAGAAAAGGCAAGCAGCAACAGCTACACATCCATCAACTATGAGCGAGTCAAAGCCATTGCAGAAAATCTATTTCTGTGGGAGCATCCGCGGGGGCCGTCAGGATGTTGAAATAAACCGGATAAAAGTCAAATTGTACTAAAATCCTTACTTGTAGTTTTTATTATACTGCCAATTATGTTCAATATACACAGGTTAGGAAGAAAAGCAGAAGCAGCCAAGCATCCATCAACTATGAGCGAGTCAAAGCCATTGAAGATCTATTTCTGCGGGAGCATCCGCGGCGGCCGTCAGGACGGGGAGCTGTACGCTCGGATCATCAAGCAGCTGGAGGCCTATGGGAAGGTTCTGACGGAGCATGTGGGCTACAAGGATGCCACAATATGTAAGTTTGTTGTACTTGGTGTAGGGTGTGTGTGGTATATATAATATAACACATCCTTTAGGCTACGAGACAGCCTCTGATGAAGTTTCTGCTACTAGTAGTCCCTGATTGAAAGCTTTAGCTGTTAGTCACAGGGTCAAATCCATGTCAAATCACCCAATGGATTTCATCGCACCCCCTCCGAATTTGCTAATATTTGGTATGTATGATATTTCAACCTTTAAAAGCTCAAATATTTAATTTTTAGCCCAATCCGCCCAACGGTTTTGGCGCTATGGTCGATTCTTATGGGGGAGTTTTGTAAGAAATGGGCGTTGGCACCATTTTTCAAATGGCAATTGTCCGTTAACCGTTGGGTCAATTTATGTTGTGATGGTGTCATTGGACTGGGGATGTTATGTGCAATCCATTTATGCCATTTGTTTTCATGCATGAGCGAGTTTGGATACGATAACCTTTGACCTTAGTCTTTGACCTTCCGTTTTACCTCGTGGATCAAATAATTTTGAGAATTTTTTTTGCTTAAATGTTGTCTTGATATAATTTCTACAACATATGAAAGAATTGGAGATATATTATTTCTTGTTTTTTCTACAGCCTTGTTTTAAGTTTGAAAATTTCATGTAAAATTGAATTATTTTAGACCTACACCAACCCTCGAAATTAACTTTTTTTGTTGGTGGCCCGGTCGGGCCAGTAGAATTAGTATTTTTCCAAATTTGGTGGCCCGAAACCAAAATCTACTGGCCCGAAAAAAAATAAGGAAAAACAAAAGTAAAATTAATACAATAACCATATTGATAGTTTCAGGCCTACTAGGCAATACTTTTTTTCATTCCCCTTTGTTTCATTGTAAGATGAATTAAATAAACATGAATTAGGATGAATGTGTGTGTTTCATGTCTTTTTATTCATTGTCTTGAACATCAACAAATCACAGCGCTTCACACGAGTGACAATTACACTTCAACTTTGGAATGCTTTTTTTGTATTATGTATGAAAAAGACCTATTCAAAGTCATGATTAGAGGCCTATTCACACCCTGGCTTACCACAGTTAAATAGACCTGCTAATCCCCATACAATAGAAATCCAGACAAATGGCATCTATTGAAAAAGTTTTTTTTTTTTTTTTTTTTTTTTTTTTTTTTTGCTGGCCCAGTCGGGCCACCAAATATTTTTTTTACTGGCCCGGCGGCAATTTTTAGTGGCCCCGGGCCATCGGGCCTATGCTAATTTTGAGGGTTGCCTACACCCATGTCCAAGAATTCTATAGTGGTGTATTATGTATGAAAAAGACCTATTCAAAGTCATGATTAGAGGCCTATTCACACCCTGGCTTACCACAGTTAAATAGACCTGCTAATCCCCATACAATAGAAATCCAGACAAATGGCATCTATTGATGTTGCAATGATACCACATGTTTCTAACCTGACAAGGGCCCTGGGCAGAATCAATTGTGAGCCAGATCAAATGTTCTTAATGCACACATCTGATTGGTTGAAATGCAGAAAATGTCTCCCTCTGCAACAGGGCCTAGGTGTAGTTCTTTTCTTGAATACAATCTTTCAAGATTTATTCTGTGTGGGTTGTGAAATTATAAAAATGTGATATTAATTTATCTTATAAATAATTGTTTATTTGTTTACACGTCCGTTCAATATCCCATACTTTCAATGTTCATGCGATCATTAACCGTTCTCTCAAAAGTGGATTGTTTTCTGTCTTATTTTCCTTTAAAAATATTTTGTCCCTTTTCTTTTGCTCATCCTTTGTTTTCAATCTGTGGTGAAAATTGGCTTGTGCAACTCAGTTCCAACTGGTGGTAAATTACTTTTTAATTTTCTTATTTTGTTGTTACCAATCAATCATCTTTATCTAAAATATCCATCATATTTAAATAGAGTGTGTGTAACTTGAAAATGGTGTCTGCTACAGGGCTCCCATTAAAGGGAGTGATCCACTTTACCAAAATTCTTCAAATTTGGTACAAATCTGTACGATACTAATATTATGATGTGTATGAAATTTCATAGCTGTAAGTGCCATTATTCATCTGTAAACTAAGAAAAACTAACCTCCTGTTTTCTCCCCTCCGAGCAAAAGTTTCCTTTGCGAACGCTCGGTCGGCGAGCGAATTGTATTTGAAAGCACGCCATCTACTGAAAGGCTAAGGCAATGAATGCACTGTGAATGTAATTAATTCGTAAATCTTGACCTTTGATCTCGCCTCGCGCGAGCTATATCTGTCCGTCGATTCGGTTGGTATGATACAGAGGTCAGTGGTATGATATGGTGCGCCGTGTCAAAGACACTACAATTTGGCCGTGTTACTTCGTGTGTGTGTGTGATTTGTGTAGTAGTAGTGCACACGTCGTATAATGTGTGCATGACTGGGAGCTACTAGCTCTGCGCTGCAGTCCCAGCTTTATACCGCGACGAAATCCAGTAACTACGTTGGCTAATTTGAATAAAGTAAACAAAATCTGCCGTACTATGCGAAAGAAAGTAAACAAATTTACAACCCAATATGTCGAAAATTATAGATATTTACTCCTCAAAAATGTAATGATAATCATAAGTATGGATTGATGATTTCATAGATGTATTCAAAATTAGAATTTGATCACGAAAAATGTGAAATTTTGCTAATAAACGACACAATAAAAAACGACAAAAATTCGCTACAGAATTTCCTCAAAATGCATACTTTTCAATAGAGACTCCGCAAAAACATGATAATTTTTCGAATCTGCATATATTCCTCTATCTACTTACGAAATTTCAAGAAACAATTCCCCCGCCCATGGATATGTCAGAAAAAAATAGATGACCATGTCAAAACCAAACTGTCCGTCAAGTGCATGCGCATAGTTCCCGTGTATACATATCGATGAACTAAATTCGTAGAAGTCTGTCATGAGTCAGAGAATGTTTTATTGGAACACAAAAGCCGTAATGAAATACAAATAATGAAGATGGATTGAGATTTGAGAGGAATTATAAGATTTTTCTCTTTGAAAACGAACTTCCCTCTGGCCCACGCCCACCTTTCTATTCACACCCCCCCCCCCCCCCCAATTTCCCAGGTATTCAAACCTGAATATTTTGGATGTATCGACACAAAACAAATCTGACATCTGTTGCTTCATTTTCAGTTTACATTTGTGCATTTTAATTTCGGATTTTGAGCAATAAAATTAAATGTAAATACATTTCAAAGAGTTATATTCTTGTCTTTGTCTTTGTTTTTAACCCATAAACTTCTTGAACTTCTATTAGTACCACGAACTGCTGAGCATATTTCTCGGTACATCATCATAATTATCTGCATCATCATCATCATCACCATCAGTATCAACATCATCATCACCGCATTGTCACGATCACTTTATCGTTGTCACGATCATATAAAATCATCATTGTCACTTATATACCATCACAATCATCACCATGAATATCAACATTATCATCACCATGCATCGTCACGATCA
Source organism: Echinarachnius parma (assembly GCA_037951105.1). NCBI lineage: Eukaryota > Metazoa > Echinodermata > Echinoidea > Clypeasteroida > Echinarachniidae > Echinarachnius > Echinarachnius parma. The sequence goes on along the minus strand of JBAMJV010006435.1, from coordinate 46,456 downwards.
CGTCATTGTTGTAGCGATCATAACATCATCAACATCATCATCACCACCGCATCGCCACGATCACGTCATCGTTGTCACGATCATATAAAATCATCATTGTCACTTATATACCATCTCGATCATCACCATGATTATCAACATTATCATCACCATCAACATCATCGCCATGCATTGTCACGATCACGTCATCGTTGTCACGATCATAACATCATCATTGTCATAATATCGTCATCATCTAATTATCACCACATCATCATGATCATAACATCATTGTTACGAATATCATCACGATCGTCATGTCATCATCACCATCATTATCAACATTATCATCAACATCATCACCATCGACATCATCACCACCGCATTGCCACCGCATCGCCACGATCACGTTATTTGTGTCTCATATACATCATCATTGTCGCGAATATTATCATGATTGTCACGTCATCGTCATCATTATCATCACTATCAACATCTTCATCACCATCGACATCATCGCCACCACATCGTCACGATCATAACATCATTGTCACAATGTTTCTACAATTACGTCGTTGTCACGATCATAATACATCATCATTGTCACGAATATCGCCATGATCATCACGTCATCGTCATCATTATCATCACTATCAACATCTTCATCACCATCGACATCATCGCCACCGCATCGTCACGATCATAACATCATCATTGTCACAAATATCATCATGATCATCACCATCATCAACATTATCATCAACATCATCATCACCATCGACATCATTGCATCGTCACGATCACGCCATTGTTGTAGCGATCATAACACCACCATTGTCACGAATTTCATCACCATCATTATCACCACAATCACGTCATTGTCACAATCATCTTCAGGATTGTCATCACAACCATCACTGATTCAGCAAAGTCATTGTAATGATCACTTCAAAATCACAATAAATCCTATTATCAGTACATGTACTTAGAAAAATGTTATTTTCACACAATCAACTTACAGTCAAACCTGTCTTAGCGGCCACCTGTCTATAGCAGCCAACCTGCTTATAGTGGCCACTCAAAGTGATCCCTTGCAGAGAAAAACAGTGTAATTGAACCTGTCTATAGAGGTCACCTGTCAACAGTGGCCACATTTCTTGTCTCCCTTGGGTGGCCACTATAGACAGGTTTGACTGTACTTTCTTTTAAGCTTGACGTTTCAAACATCTTCGTTGTTCTTCATCAGAATGTCTGACCGCTAGATGGCGCGGTCAGACACTGGTAAATTGATTGTGTGAAAATAAAAATGTTCTAAGTAACAATTTCACAATCAGGTGAATCTTATCAAGGACCTATTATCAGTATTTCAAAAAAATTAATCAAAGGTTTGAACAAAATGTTGTAAATATAATATATGTTTGTTATTTTATAATAATCACATGCCAATCAAAATCAGAAAACAATCATGATATGACCATGTATAATACTATAACAAATCAATTGAAATTAAACAAAATTTCTCAATTCAATCCCCATTCTCTTAGAAAGCATGTGCCATGTTCAACAGCTATTATTTCACGTTATGAAAATATGTATCAGTCAATTTTCTTTTAAATTCCTTGAATCGTCTGCTCTGCTTTTTGCTACAATTACTACAAGAGGTACATGGTACATCTAACCCTAGGCACATCTACTTAGTAGGAGGTCCAGAGGTGATGGGATGTGACGATGAACAGCGCTGCATCCAACAAGGCCAAGGGTGCAATTCGTGGGAGTTCATCGACATTGTACATCGACATCGACGATGTAGCACGGTAGCAAGGACATTCTGCACCGGTATCCGAACTCGAATACTGTAAAAACAAGAAGATATCAATTGGCAACATACAAAAATTGGAATCATATCAATGAATCATTGCATGCAAATTATACAATAACAACATCAACACGATAAAGACAGGCGATTGTAGATAGTGACAGAGTCAGAGGAGTTGTCAGATATGAAGGGAGAATATAGCAAAAATGGTTAAGCATAGATCGACATCCTTTCTGAGAATCTATGAAGTTTTTTCTCAACAATTAATGAATCATCACCAGACACTGCACTGGCGACCCATCATCATACATCATTATTCACTCGCAGCTCAGCCACGCCCACGGTCACACTCACAGTAACAGCACATAAATCGTTTTGATTCTTCCCATGTCGTGATCGTTATACTTCCGCAAAACTGCTTTAGAGATGTATATTTTCCACACTTAACTACCAAAGATTCATCTGAAATGTGTGACAATAATTTTCTTCTGCCATTAACTATGTTTCATCACGTGATTAACTTTTGACCAATCATAGAGCAAGATTCTTAGTAGGGACAAAGAAGACAAAGTTGAAGGAGGAGAAGAAGAACAAAAAAATAATAGAGGTTCAAGGTAATCCTTATAAATACTTAGAGAACTATACAAATGTTGAAATAAAGAATCAAGCTTTTTTGTTGAGATTGAACTCAATGCATGGTTGATTGGTTGGTTTGGTAACAAATGGCTAACATGTAGACTATAATAGAAATTACAATTGCGAATCTTACCTTGCATCAGCAGGAGTGGAGATCTTATGAGGTTGGAATCCGCTGGTACTTGATCTGAAATAATAAATAAGAACCAGTTTACTAGTGAAATAGTTTCTTCTCATATTCTGGTGGACCGAACAAAAATTTACTGGCCCCAAAATTGTATTTTATGAGTAAGCTTTTTACTATTCAAAATATCACTCGTTCCTAATCAAACATGTGATTACACATGAAGCACGACACAATAGAAACAAGATTTTTTCATTATGCAAATGTTTGGTTGAAAATCTGCTTGCCGATCGGGCCACCAAAAAATTACTTAAAATTTACTGGGCCCAAAGTTGTATTTTATCAGTAAACTTTTTATTATTCAAAATATCACTCGTTCCTAATCAAACATGTGATTACAGATGAAGCACGACACAATAGAAACAATATTGTTTTCATTATGTAAATGTCGGTTGAAAATCTGCTTGCCCGATCGGGCCACCAAAAAATTACTTTTACATGTTAGCCATTTGTTACCAAACCAACCAATCAACCATGCATTGAGTTCAATCTCAACAAAAAAAGCTTGATTCTTTATTTTGAATCATCCAGAAAAAAATAAGTTAGTGTACTCTTTTCTGGATGATTCAAAATAATTAATCAAGCTTTTTTTGTTGAGATTGAACTCAATGCATGGTTGATTGGTTGGTCTGGTAACAAATGGCTACATGTAGACTATAATAGAAATTACAATTGCGAATCTTACCTTGCATCAGCAGGAGTGGAGATCTTATGAGGTTGGAATCCGCTGGTACTTGGTCTGAAATAATAAATAAGAACCAACAAATTATTAAATGACATTTGAATCTAATGCAGTCAGCCTCACGCACAACGCCCAAATATAGTTGTTATAATATAGTATAGTCAGGACTCCACACTCACATTTTTAGTCAGTCGCCCAGATTACCAGTGAAATAGTTTCTTCTCATATTCTGGTGGACCGAACAAAAATTTACTGGCCCCAAAATTATATTTTATCTTTTTACTAAATTCAAAATATCACTCGTTCCTAATCAAACATGTGATTGCAGATGAAGCACGACACAATAGAAATAAGATTGTTTTCATTATGTAAATGTCGGGTTGAAAATCTGCTTGCCCGATCGGGCCACCAAAAATTACTTGTACATTTTGCTGGCCCCAGTAAAAAAAAAGAAGTTAGTATGGGGATTTGTGTACTCTTTTCTGGATGATTCAACATCTTCACTCTTCTAAAGATTAATACCTCAATACATAGAGGCACTTAACAATTGCAAACAGTTGTAAATGTAGCAATTGATTCCAACTTTAAAGACAATAATTGCCCTTGGGGCTTGGGCCAATAAGATTTGTGCATTTGGGTGCATTCATTATAACTTTACGATTGATTGCTAGTTTTTAAATGCAACAGGCTTCCTTGTCCATGGTTTACAAATAATTATACCACATCATTTGTTTTTGGCATGATAATAAAACAAGGCTTTTGAGGGACCTCATGAGAGATGTTTATTTTTCACTCATAAAACAAAACTGTATGAGATCATGTAATTGATTTAAACACATGGTTGGCAAGATGAAATTGAGTCAATGTCTTACAAACTATCATGGAGAAGCTTTGGTTACATTAGTGGTATGAACTATATAAATGAATTTCAAATTTTACCTTGCATCAAAGCTTGATCCTGCTTGTGGGCGTTGTAGGCCAGAGCCCCCAGATGCACTAGTACTCGGTCTAGAATTAGGAAAGAAAGACATGGACATGCGCTTGATATGGAGTGAAACTTAGGTACCACAACAAGACTTAGTATAACTATAAGAAAAATGTTTGTACCCCTGGCCCTAGGGGTACATCTTGTGAATGAAAAGAGTACCCTGGCTAGCTACAGGCATAGCTCCTCTTGAAGTCCTGCTAACATTGATTTTACCAGCAGCGAAGTACGAAAAGTTTGGGGCCGCGAATCATAAAAAGAATGATTATAAATGTTGACCAAAATATTACAACAGACCATCGAGGGATAAGTGAATAGTACAGTGAGTAGTACGAGCCAATTGATTTCAATTTGAAGTGATGCAAACAAGAATTAAAAAACTCACTGACACTGGTACATCAGCAGTAGAGTGCCTAGCCCTAGGGCTAGACTAGTCTAGAGTGGTAAACAAACCAAACAGACTACCATACTTACGAACTTAGTTCTAGTCACACAAGGGAGCAGAGCTATGCTGCCCTGTACGGGAACAATGTGGGCCAGTACAGAAAAAGTTTGTCAAACTTTCACACAAAATTCTGAACTTAAATTCAGCAAAATCAATCATAACTGGCACTAAACATGATACAAGTATTATTTGAACTTAGCAAAATGGTCCAAATTATTCTTCAAATGTCGAAGAAAAGTGAAAATCTGCAGTTTTGGAATATACATCATTCATAATCCTTGTCCTTGTCCTTGGCTTGGCCTTGGCTTGGCTTTACTTTTACTTAGTTATTTTAGTAAACAAATATTCAAACTCAAACTTCAAAGGAAAGAAACATTACGTTACGATTTCAATTCACTAGAGTTCAATAGAATAATAATAGTTTGTAAAGAAAATAGTACAGGCATAAATAATCACTCACCCTGCGATGTTTATAGCTTCACATTCAGTAGACATGACCTGGTCATGGGCTGTCGATGCACCGTCTGAGCATCCTCCACCAGAACCCTGGCAAGCTCACGAACCGTAACTCCCCGGGCCTTGGGCAAGTTCGCACCACCTTTCGTACACGTCCAAGTCAACGTTTATTCTCCTCACGTTCAGACGATAGTCGATACGTCTCGTCCCTCGTCAGCCGTGCTCTCTTGCTCTCAGGTCTCCCACGGCCACGGCCACGCTTCCGTTTCTCTCCTCTCTCTCCTGATCCTCCTCCATTTCAAGGCTTCAATCGTAAATTTAGCGTCTTGTATCGTGAATGACTATTGTAACGTACGTATCGCGTAATGCATTGCACTATATCATGCTACTATATATTGCGCATTCATCAAAAGGTACGTTACCGCACGTACGCGCGCGCGGTCGGTACATAAGATCGATCCAGCTGCCAGATCAGCTACTCGCCCGCGCGCGCGCCCGGCCGGCCGCTGCTCCGGCTGCGCTGCTGGCCTGTAGACTAGGCCTACCGGAGAACGTCGAACCCGGAAAATTTTTACTATGATTATCTCCGCACTAAAACTGTCGCATCGCATGAATACCAAATACACTATCCAATAGCGAACGTAACGGGCGCTAGACAAATTATTGTGAGATTGGTTAGTAAATCGACGTCCCTCATTTTATTAATCTATAGCTAAAAAAAAAAATCATAAAATCCATAACTCCGCCAAAATACATTGTCAAGTCATAATCTTTTCAGAATAAATTCTAAAAATCATGATCTATAATATTTGAGGTTAATATGGCAACTTATATTTTTTTGCTTGCAAAAGTGGATCACTCCCTTTAACATGTACTACGTACTAAATACTTATCCCTTGGTCAATTATATACATTGCATCATCAATCACATTCACATGAGTTAACTCTTATCTTATCAAACACATATTGATATTCATAATCCTGGTCAGTGGTGTAGCTGCTCAGTGTTATTGCACATGAATTGCAAAAATCATAAAAGTTAGCACAACTTTTGGGATGGGAATCGTTGGAATCAATCTCTTCTTACAGACTATCTGGAGTCATATATATCATAGCAGTGAATAACATTGCAAACATGTATAATTTACCATGAATAATCTGATTGGACGGTAATACCAGTATCTCTTTTGGTTAATGATAAAGTTCACCGTTTTCATTTCATTACATACCTCCCCACGACTCCATCCTTTAAAATTTGATCACCTTGAGCGAGCAATGGGTCAACCTGTTCCCTACTAGATTTTGCAATTATAATAGAATTAATTCAGGGCTCAATCGGTTCCTGTCGGCAATGGGTCAACCTGTTCCCTACTAGATTTTGCAATTCTAATAGAATTAATTCAGGGCTCAATCGGTTCCTGTCGGCAATGGGTCAACCTCTTCTCTACTAGATTTTGCAATCCTTGGAATACAGTTCATACAATTACAACTCAAGAGGGCGCTCTCTAAAAAAAAATTGGTTTTAGCCATTTTTCATACAAAATTGTGCATTTAATGTTTTGTTAAAATAATGATTCAATAGAGATATCAACAACTTTTTAAAAACCTATTCAGATTTGTTTCAAAGTAGTCTTCAAGCATTTTTAAAATTTTTTCTAAAAAGTCAAAATATCCCCTGGTGAAGAATTTTTGAATAAAAATATGTTTATGGATATTTCAGCCGTTTCTGAACCGATTTTGTTCAAATAAAGTTTATTCTGTCATTAAAATTGTATGTTCTTTCAAATTTGACAGTCAGTTTTTCATTATCTCACAAAAAAATATGTTGTGAAGTGCCCCCCTATACCAACACTCAACTATCCCTGTAACCTGTTCCCTACCAGATTTTGCAATCCGAATAGAGTTCATTTAGGCCCCCCCCTCCCTAGTTCCTGTCGACAATTGGTTAACCTGTTTCCTACTAGATTATGCAATCCCTATAGAGTTAATTCAAGGTTAACCTGTTCCCTACTGGATTTTGCAATCCCAATAGAGTTAATTCAAGGCCCACTAGGTTCCTGTCGGCAATGGGTTAACCTGTTCCCTACTAGATTATGCAATCCCAATAGAGTTCATTCAAGGCCCACCAGGTTCCTGTGCGGACAAAGGGTTTAACGCTCTCTTATGTTTTGTTCTTCTCAACAGCGAAGACAGATCTGGAGATCTACGATCAGGACATGGAATGGCTGGAGGACTCTGATGGTATGTGGTCTAGATGATGATGTGTACATCTATATGGAGGCTAAAACCTGTTCCGTACTAGAGTTTGCAATCACTGTAGAGTTAAAGGGGACCACCAGGCAAAGAACAAAACATAATTAAATGTTTTGGTACCGTTTTGTGATATCAAATAGTTACCAACAATTTTACAAAGGCTTGTGTCATTCATAAACAATGCAATTAATTACTACCACTTACGGAACCATTATTATTTCATGGTTCCGTATGCGGCAAACATTTGCGAGTGCGCCAATGCTATTCATGCGTATGTCTGGAGACAGTAGAATCCTGGACGATTTGTTCGCTCTGGACAAAGGTAGTCTTTGTATATGCAGACCCATGAACGCATGCTTTAGAATGGTGATGCATTTTCCAAATATTTTTTTTCTTTTCTGGAAACATATATTTCTGAACTTGTTGATGGAATCGACTACTAAATATGTTAGCTTTCATTAATAAGAATATTATTTGTGGGTGGTGGTACCCTTTAATTCAGGGCTCTCCTATATTTCAGTCTCAACTGTTCAGACAGATCTTGAGATCTACGAGCGGAACATGGAGTGGCTGGAAGACTCTTGACGGTAGAGAAAAAAAAAAATGATTTAAAGCTGTACATGTCTGTATGGAGGGTTAAAGGCAGGGCCTTGCCCTGAGCAGTGGCATTGGTGCCAATGGCCACCACAAATTTCACCGGGCCTCTAGAAACTTTTGTACTTTTAAATCTAATTTCAATATTAGTATTCAAAGTTAATTTGTATTATTGGTATTTCATAATAGTCGGGACACAACGATGACGGCTGTAAATGAAAGCCGCACATTTTTTATTTGTATTGTGAATAATAGTTTCTTTTGATTTAAATATGTTATTTCTGTCTTTAAAAAAAAAGAGCAAAATTCTGCCAAATCCAGTATCATCTTGTTTTTTATGTCATCATGCCCCGTTCGCTTGTTTCCCATAGCCGTTGTTGCCGAGGTGACGCAGACGTCGATGGGCGTCGGCTTTGAGCTGGGCAGGGCTGTCGCCTGGAACAAGAGGATCCTATGTCTCTTCAGGCCAGGGGAAGACAGAGGTAAGTTCTATTAACTTACATCATCATCTCAACTAGTGTGTTACTTGCCACTTGACTTGGTCTGCACCCCGTTTGGTCCGATTGGGTCTACAGGCAAAGCTAGAATTAAGAGGCTTAGGAAAATGATTAGGGTTAGGATTAAGATTAGGTTAGGGTAAGGGTTTGTTCAGAGTTGGTTTCAATATCTAGAGTTTAGGAAAATATAATGTTCAGGTATCATGTGACATGTACAAGATACATACATGTAGATCAAATGGGTGTAGATGGGGTGACCATACACCTAACACATCAATTATCCCCACTCTTAACTCTACCTCGAATATAATTGGCTGTCAGCATGACTTATACAAGCACAACCTGTCACCGTCACACCATGACTGCCCTACCAACCACTAACGCTGCTAAACATCACCATTACTATCGACCACTATTACCACAGACAACAACGGCAACTCACATCACAGTTACTTTTCATAATCAATATCACCTAAGCCAATGCTCGAAATTAACTTTTTTTGCTGGTGGCCCGGTCGGGCCAGTAAAATTAGTATTTTTCCAAATTTGGTGGCCCGAAACCAAAAACTACTGGCCCGAAAAAAATAAGGAAAAACAAAAGTAAAATGAATACAATAACCATATGAATAGTTTCAGGGTACTAGGCAATACTTTTTATTTTTCATTCCCCTTTGTTTCATTGTAAGATGAATTAAATAAACATGAATTAGGATGAATGTGTGTGTGTCATGTCTTTTTATTCATTGTCTTCATCAAAAAATCACAGCGATTGACAATTTCACTTCCAGTCATACATACAGTGTAGTCAGGGTCTACGTGACAAAACAAAAATGGTAGAAAAAGAGAAAATTCAATTTGACCTCACAATTCTGTGCAGTGTTGTCTGAACACCTTAGACAAAAGACATATTTTAAAATTGTGATATATAGTAGGAATATATGAATATTCATGAGCAGCATATGAATATTCATGATGCTCATTAGATATGCAAAATACGCAAAATAACTGAAATTACTAACAACGATTTTTAATATGAAACTTTTTTTATAACAACTGGTTAGAAAATGAGTACTGCTGCTCAAGAATGTATGAATATTCATTAGCAGCAGTGTTACTTGCTCAATTAACTTGCAACTTTTTAACTAACCAATATTTTGTATGTGAGAAAAGGGTATAAGTTGCTGAATGCTACATTCAAAAGCAAGCTCTTGTCATGCCCTAGACAGGACTAAACATGACTACACATGACTACAGAGTATCTAATTTTCTTTTTCTTTTTTTTTTGCTGGCCCGATCGGGCCACCAAACTTTGAAATATGAGTTTTTTACTGGCCCGACAGCAATTTTTGGTGGCCCCGGGCCATCGGGCCTATGCTAATTTCGAGCATTGCCTAAGCTTTGAGCTGGGAAAGGCTGTTGCCTGCAATAAGAGGGCCTTATGTCTGTTCAGACCCAATGATGATAGAAGTCAAGTGACATTTTTATTTAGAGATTGTAAGTACAGGGGTGTGAGACCTCCGATTTTCCGCGGAATTCCGATTTTTTTTACCTCAAACAGCAATCTTCATTTTCCGCTTATTTTTAATTTCTAATTTCCGATTATTTTTAATTTCCGATATTTTGAGTATTAGCACTCAATGGTTTAGCATATTTTGATGACATATCGAGTGCTACAGTGTACAACGTTCAAATTTCGTATTTAGCACATGCAGAAATCGCACACCTGAACGAACGCGTGCCTGTGCTATACCTATACCCGTAGCGCTAGCATGCACACCGCCAGTATGCACACCGCCGAGGAACACGGCTGCATCGAGCCTTGAACCCCGGCGCGGCGCGGCGCGGCCTAAGGTAAGGGACTTCGCGCACACTTTTCATTTCAGATTTTTTCAGATTTTTTTTTTTTTCAATCTTGCTCTCACACCCCTGGTAAGTAAATCTGAGAAGAAAGTCACATTGTCACCTCCAACCACCAACGTCGACCACCTCCACATCGACCACCAACGCAACTATCACCACCACCACTACCACTTCCACCCCTACTACCAAAAAAAAAAAAAAAATCATCCATGTTTTCTGTGCCTCTTTATCCCTTTTGGTCAGGGTTGTCTGCAATCATGCCTGGCGCTCATCATGGCAAGAACTTAATCGTGAAAGATTGCAAAGAGGAAAATGTTTTGGAAATATGAGAACTTCTAAATTCCACTTTTAAAACGAAATATATGTGACCGGCTATAGCAAAACCCTGCACTTGTCGGTAAAAATAAAAACTTAGATTTTCATACCATTAGGAAGGCCTCATCACAAGCTTTCATTTGATGCATTTTTCTAACAAATTGGTCAATAATTGGCTAAGATATGATTGTTTCAATTTTACAATCATATGTCTTTTACACACATTATGTGAACTTAAAATGCCCATTTCTTCAAAACATGAATTACCGACAAGTGCAGGGTTTTGCTATAGCCGGTCACATATGTTTGAACTTTCCATTCATTTGTTAGGGACCAGGGCCCATATTCATTAAAACGCCCGCCAGCTTAGTTCCTTGCGAAGTCGACTTTAGATGACGTTGCTAAGAATTAAACACAAGATCTTGCAGTTGCTATCTAGGGTTAACAATAGTGGGTACAAAAGGCTTAATCAGCTTGCCCTAGTTGGGAGCCAGGAAAACTGTTAACTGCTTAATAAACTGCGCATCTAAAATACACTTGGCAAGGAACTAAGCTAGCAGGGTTTTGTGAATATGGGGCCAGTGCCCCGTTTCATAAAACACTTGCAATTGTTGTAAGTGTCCAATTATTGTAACTACCATGGCAACAGCTGAAATGCTTCATGCTGATTGGCTGTTGACCTAATAGTTACAATAATTGGACACTTACAACAATTGCAAGTGTTTTATGAAACGGGGCACAGATCTACACATTTTAATTTATTTCACTTTTCTGTGCTTCTTTGTTGTTTTCATCCAGGGTTATCTGCGATGGTGGGAGGGGCTCACGATGGCAAGAATATATTCGTGAAACACTACAAGGAGGAGGATGTACCAGAAATACTGAAGGAGTTCTTCGGACATTGATGCTCTCTGGGGGTCATAGGTCAATGTACACTGCTAAAAATGGAAATTATTTTTATACTGGAAGTTTTTTTTTTAAGAACAGGGTATTAAAGTTAATGGACAGCAGATACTTTTTTTGATTTCACGTCCATGGGGGTAAAATGATATGTGTGACCTGTTGCCACAAAACCCTTTAAAGGTCTCAAATTTAAAACTTAGAAAATTAAAAAAATTTGTTTTCTTTGTCATTGCTGGATATCTGAATCTTTTTTGTATACGATTGTTAATACCGGAGTTCAACAAGTTATACACATCACCAGAAAGCTGAGATTTTTGAGAATTTTAAATGCCCAAATTGGAAAATTTAAATATATTGCAACTTAATACGGATGTTGTGGTGATGGGTCACAAACATGTATCATGATCTAAGGCAGTGATCCACACACGTGTCTCTCATGCATTACTGCCTTTGATTCATAGGTTTGGCCATTTTTCGATCAGTACTTCGGCAGAAAAGATGATGTCATAACGGTGAAGTCCACACAGTCAACATTTGTTTGTAACAATTTTACAAGATGAAACTTATGGACTTCCGTGAAATGATGCAACAATGATGGAGATATAGTGAACACTCTTATTTCCACACTTTGTACAAGTTTTATTGCTTTAAATTTAAGCGTTGATGTGTGAACTGCCAGAGAATGATGACTGCATTACTTATTCTATTATTGTTTTTATTCCAAGTGATTGAATCAGGGATATTATTTGTCAACACGATTGGTTTTTTTAAGACTTCATTAAAAAGTGCCATAAATCAGTTAAATCATAATCATAATCGTTGTAGATTTTTTTATGCATGGCTAAAACATGCACACCTTTTGCTTCTAGCCAAAGTTCTTCAATGTGACAATTGTGAAATTATTATTTTTAAACAACAAATAATACCTATTGTTTTGTACTCTGTACTTTTTGTATTCAATTTAGCATTCCATTTTTTATACCAAAGTGTGTTTTTAAATTAAGCCTAAATTTGTGTTTTTAGATTTTTTTTATGGACGTAAATACAAATGTAGCAGAAAAACAAAACAAATTTTTATCACAGAGTGCCTTAAAATGGGCCTATTGCGTCTTTTCAGTCACGTTTCTTGTATTCTTAATTCCTTGCATATTGTCAGACTGTCAGATTTGTTGTATCCAATGTTCAACAATACTTTGAACAATTCTTAATTAATGCTGTGCAACAGTTTAAAAATGTCCTTGGACTAAAACAAATATATATTTGCTTCTTTTGCCATCATGAAATTAGGTGACGTTTTTTTCTGAGATATTTCAAGTGCATTTCTAGAACTGTTCAGCTTTAAAAGAAAGGCTTTTCAGACAAGTCTTTTCTCTTAAATGAAGTGATGTAGAAATAGTTTCTCACGTTTGTAATCCACTCTGATAACGACAATGATACACAACTGCACAACATTTTCATGGTGCCATTTGATACAAAAATAGCATTTATGGAGCGCTGGTTCATGTACATGTATCTTGGTGCCCTATTCAGAGGTGCATTGTTATTAACCTTGGTCATCAGGTACAGTTCAAATCCAGACAATTATCTTGCACGCTCAACTCCCTGGGGAGCATACTAGTCACTTATGTTACTATGTTAAAAGTAGTCAACTCCAGCTCTTTGGAGAACCTTTTTTATATACAATGTAATTGATTCTAAATTCTGGAGTGAAAGATCAATATAAAAAATCATGTCGATTTTAATTGAAAATGCTTATTATTTCTGGTTAATGCACGGTATATCCCATTGATAAACTTAAGATATAATGAATTGATCGTATACATGTTGTATATCTGTATATGTTGAGGTGTATATTTTACATTCACTACTACTATGAACAAGTGTATAATAATCCAGAGAATGAACATTTTAATACACATTTTGTTTAATAGCATCCTATCTCTCCTAGTGCCTTTATACTTGCCCGAGTATTCTGATATGAAAAAAATGTTGAATGTGTGAAATAGTGAAATTGTATGCGTGGGTTTGTAGTACTTTGTAGATAGCTATATGATAGAGGACATGGCCTCCCAAATCCCGGGATCAATAGTCCTTAGAAAGTAAAATAAAAGATGAATTTGAGTAAACTAGGTATTCATGGATAAGGAACAAGATATTGGCCCTGATTCTCATAGTGGGACTAAATAATAGTCCAGGCTAAAAAAAGACGGGCATTACCATTAACTGTTTAAACCATGTTGCACCTGTGGAATTTGACTAGCCCTTTGTAATCCAGACAAAGAGGCCCGGATTCACAAAGCAGGTTTGTAGGAGGTTTGTACAAACCATGGTTTTACCATGGTCTACATCTATGGAATGCTGCTCGTATACAAGTAAATTGTAAATCAACATTGTTAACAAGGAGTTAACAAGGAGTTTACAAGGAGTTTACATTCTTTCTCCATCAGTTTACAAATGGCATTCCATAGATGTAAACCATGGTCAAACCATGGTTTGTACAAACCTCCTACAAACCTCCTTTGTGAATTCCACCCAGTGTCTCTTGACATTCCAGTCATAGTATGACTGGTCACCAGTAATACATGTAGGTATTGCATTCTGGATCATCCATGACATATAACTAGTGACTAGTTAACTATGACTAGAATGTCGAGCGACCCTGGTCACCAGTAATACATGTAGGTATTGCATTCTGGATCATCCATGACATATAACTAGTGACTAGTTAACTATGACTAGAATGTCGAGCGACCCTGGTCACCAGTAATACATGTAGGTATTGCATTCTGGATCATCCATGACATAACTAGTGACTAGTTAACTATGACTAGAATGTCGAGCGACCGTGGTCACCAGTAATACATGTAGGTATTGCATTCTGGATCATCCATGACATATAACTAGTGACTAGTTAACTATGACTAGAATGTCGAGCGACCCTGGTCACCAGTAATACATGTAGGTATTGCATTCTGGATCATCCATGACATATAACTAGTGACTAGTTAACTATGACTAGAATGTCGAGCGACCCTGGTCACCAGTAATACATGTAGGTATTGCATTCTGGATCATCCATGAAAAATAACTAGTGACTAGTTAAACTATGACTAGAATGTCAAGCGACCCCTTGTCTTGAACGGATAACGAAACAAAACACTTTTGAACATTTCCAGTGGCAGATGACAACCATCAATGGGCTAGTCAATTTTCACAGGTGCAACATGGTTCGACAACCCATTACTGGTAATTTTTGTCTTTTTAGCCCGGTTGTGCCACCGATGAGAATTTGATTGTGAAATTATGTTCGTGGACAAGCACACATCAACACAAGTCACATAACCACATGACAATCCAAAGTAAACTTAATTATCAGCCTAATATACAATTGATTCACAACACGATAGAGAACTGGTTTTCCTCATTTTGTTCAAATTTTTATTTACTTTTGAACATTGTGACATTATTATATAAATCTTATAATTCATGTCAAATGCAATCTTAAATAAGATGAAAATAAAGTTCTGAGATCAACTCGTTTTTTTGTTGTTGTCAGATACATGTACATAACTTGTATGCAACATGCTTACAGTACGCTTTTTACATAATTAGGAACCAAAATTACGAACCGAATCTTTGGTTCTAACATTAATTCCTATTACAAAAATAATTCAGTACAAAAATAATGTTACACCAGAAATGAATTTCATCACCAGTACATTCTCATACAATAATAATAATGTTCACATGATTCAACAGATGTTATTATTCCATTAGTCGTTGGTTGTTACACAAATGCTAACACCAAATTAACCAATAATCAATAAGAAGGCGTTTGATTGTCTTATCTTGCATTTGTCGTTATGTCTGCGCAATATGTATGGTGTTGCACAGAAGGTGGAGTACCTATTTGAAATTTCAAGTTACACATACAAACTACAAAATTATAGTTATTTTTAAAGGAGAAGAGAAAAAAATCTAACTTACTCGGTTCTGTTAATATAAAATTCCATTTATATGAAATGCGAATACAAACTGGGAATGTTTTTAAAAGAAAGTATAACATGCTGAAATTAAAAATAATCTCATTGCACACATGACAATATTATTACCTAAACCTTAAAAAAGGTTTGATTTCATATGTGCTGTTAGTGAATAAAAGACTAAAGAAAGTGCCTACCTCCTAAAAACTGGTACCTATTTGATTTCAAAAGCACATCAGAGGGATATTTTTAAAAAGTAAGCTGGATTATTGACGACGAATTATTACTTTAATTGAGTTATTCAGCAGTTATATTTAGTTAAAAACAGTTGCCATGCTTGTAATATAAACTTATTTTCAGTTCCCACTCAAGCTACTAATAAGTTGAAATTAATGCACACACATTTTTAAAAGAAATCTTTAATTTATAACTCGTTAAAATCTATCTCTACCTATCTATACGTCCAATAAAAATGCCTTAGGTACTATTTTTTAAGCATAATATAATCGTAAAACGAGGCAAGAACAAAATCGTGGGGATGAAATTAAAATACTAATAGATTGGACTTATAAATGTTGGTCTTCCACATATTTTCCATAAACCATAATCTCAAATATCTGCTGCAGCATCCTCAACTCGTCACGTTAATATGACTTTAAAAACCACATCAAATGACTTGATTTCAGATCCATAAATACAAAACTTATTAAATTTTAAGAATATTCATGTGTTAAGTCAATGTCACCAACCATCAACACATTTAATACATGCATAATCTTCTTTTTTTAATTTACTGATATTTGATATTGTGAAGTGCTTTGCAGACTTCAAAATTCATATTTACAGCAGAAAATGTTACTGAGAAGATGCGTTACATGTATTGTCATGGAAATTATAAGTTACAACATTGAAATGATTAGATCCATGTTTCTTACTTATTTTTGTCACAAATCTCATGAATTTGTCATATTTGTTTTTTCTTTATATAAACTGGACGGAATAAAGTAAAGAGTGATGTAAATATACAAGTTTACAGGTAAGCTATGTAAATGCTGACATTTTCACGTACTGGTACAGTGGTACTGATAAGCATAAAACCTATTACTTCTATTTATATATTTCCACTTGGGTAACTTATCAGTCATAACTGAAATAATCAATGCTTTTGACCACTCTTCTCTGCTTTTAAAACGGTCCACATTCAAATGACGTTGCATAGAGCAAGCCTCCGCACTAACTATTTTCTCTTCAAGCCCTTTCGGGAAAGTAAAATCATTAACGTTCAAATTTTAGATGAGATTTACATAAATAAGGAATAACCTTATACTCTTGACAGTTTAAGAGAAATTTAAGTTGCCCGAACTAGACTCTATATGAAATTCTACTTGCCCGACATCAATTTTTACTTGCCCCGGGCAAGCGGGCAAGCGCTAGTGTCGAGCCCTGCTTACAGATTCAACAAAAGAGGGCTACATAACTGCTCTTGTTGCTTCTGCTGCTATGTCAGTGGGCAGTAATGAAAGAAAACAGTGCTTACAAAAAGGTGATTATTGGAAGCTTCCTATAGGTAACAAGAACAAAAAACATTTTATGTTGTGTGAAATTGTAAACATTTTTGTTTCTATTAAAAAAATTATTATCCCTGATATCCACAAAGAAATATATGAATATGAAGTGACATGATTTAAATATGCTCTTATTAGTGCCAGTACGCAAACAAAATGTCTGAATAAATTTTTATTTTAGCTTCCTTTCAGCTGACCCATCGCATTATACTTCCACTTTATTAATCTATTAGCTTTAATAGTTTATTTGGGAACACTGCACCACAGTTACGTAATACACTATACAAAATTTGGAAATAGAGTTATATTAATTGTCCAATGACTAACCCTGCAGCAAAAACAAAATCAAATTACATCATAATTATGAATATATGTTTGAACTTTCAACATATATAATATAATCACACTATCATAAACATAAATATAAATTATCAAATGATAATTGACATATCATCAGGTGCCTGTATTCACACATAATTCAAAAACTGTCACTCACATCAGTATAACATTATACGTAAATAATCTCTGCATTTACCTATTTGGTCAGTTATAGAATGGAATGTTCATTACATGAATCT
The DNA here is from genome assembly GCA_037951105.1 of Echinarachnius parma. Taxonomy (NCBI): domain Eukaryota; kingdom Metazoa; phylum Echinodermata; class Echinoidea; order Clypeasteroida; family Echinarachniidae; genus Echinarachnius; species Echinarachnius parma. The sequence continues at coordinate 28,725 of JBAMJV010006435.1, read as the reverse complement.
CGGATACATTTTTTTTACAATAAACTGATATTTAACAATTTGGCAGGAATATATTACTTTAACTAAATATTGAAAGTGTTACAATCTCCATATCAAAATATTCAGATCACTTGATAACCTTTATAAATATATTTCTCTTATCTGTATAATATATAGGTTGAGAAAGAGCAGGGCGCTAAGTCACTGTTTGTACTTCGGAGATAATCATGTTTAACGTCTGAAAGCCACGTAGAAAACAATAACAGTACTCTATTGTACGTATTGAATATTAAAAAAATTAGACTATTATCTGAAAGTTGGCATCACCACCCCTGCCCCCCCCCCCCCGAACAATAGGTATCACGTAAGGATCGATGCCTATGTTGCATACAAAAAGGCTCTGACCTACAAGATGGTATGCATGACTCAATTTAGCCAAAACTGACTTAACGCCCTTCTCACTCTCACAGAAGTCTGTGAAGTAACACAACTACATTATGATCTTATATGAAGAGTTTAATTCTGAAAGGTGCTAAATCCACTTTCTACCAAAAAAAATTGACTCATGAGCTATCCAATATAAGTGCAATAACAAGCTACACATATAATGCAACTAGCTATTATTCATTCTCCGAGGGCTGATGTAGTGGATTTAGCTACCTTTTTGAAGTTAAGCACTTCATAAAAAGACACAAAGGCACAAATCAAAGCAGAAAGAAAAAGAACAAAAGGGGAGCAAAGAAATGTTGACAAATGCATGGTGGGATTTGAACCAGTAACCTTCTGGATTACCGTTCTGGCGCTCAACCACTTGAGCCATCACTGCTTTTCATGGTTGGCAGTTTCCCTAGTTTCTCAAGCTCCCCAAACCACAACAAGACTCAACAAGTTTCTCTTTAGACCTTCTTTTTTTTTCCTACGAAGGCCAACCGTTACAAGTTACAATGCCAGGCTTCTTTGGCCTGCATGCGGTAGACTTGCCTAACATACAGTAGTTCTCGATGAAGCCTTTTTCTTTTCTTGTGCTGATGAAGATCGACATCTCTTCTGGTCCTACATTCTCCATGACTTCCAAAATCGACATCTCCCAAGGTTCCTCTTGATGAAGACTTTCTTCTGGACCCTTATGAAAACTCCCCTTTCTGGTCCTGTATGCTCGCTCTTAGACTTAAAAAATCTTCATCTTCCAATGTTCCTCTTGATGAAGACTTTCTTCTGGACCTTATTAAAACTCCCTTTTCTGGTCCTGTATACTCAAAAATCTTCATCTCCCAAGGTTCCTCCACTGATTGTCTACCTTCCTTTGACCTCTGGTAGACACCCTCTTTCTTTGTTCACTCACTAACCAAAAATGGCAGGAAAAAATCAAAAGATTCAGTATCATTCCAACTTCTCAATCGTACAGGCACTTGTGCAAGCTACGTTGTCCATCCTGATATCTCGATGCTAAGAGTCCATTTCTCTTGAATAACGCGTGCTCAATATCAGAACCGTTGATTGAATATTGAAGAAAGCTAGATTATCTATCCTGATAGTTTGATGAAAAGAGTCCATTTCTCCTGAATAACGCATGCTCAATTTCAGAACCGTGCTTCCTTTGACATTTTATATTGAAGAAAGCTAGATTATCTATCCTGATAGTTTGATGAAAGGAGTCCATTTCTCCTGAAGGAGGCGTGATTAACATCAGAACTGCGCCTCCTTGCCTTTTGATATTGAAGGAAGCTGGAAGTGTCCATACACATTCTTGGATGCCGCTGGTTGGTACGTCTGTAACGGTGCAAAAAAACAACAACATACAATTAGTAATCTTAAACGATTCACGCAAATAACTTCACAAAAACAATTTTAAAAACATAAGAGGAAAATCTGTGTCAAAGCAAATAAACACATAAGGTGTGCCCCCTCCCCAGTCATGAGGGTGCCCCCCCCCCCCTCAATCAGACTGACTACGCCACTGCATTCACGTACATGTATGTCTATTTTCATTCTCAAATAGTTACTACATGAAACACTGGTACTCATAGGCAATAGGTTAAATATGTTTTAAAGCCACATTATAGTATACATCTGCGATTGATAGGAAAAGGTGGGGAAGTACACAAATACATGTACTATTTCAAACCACAGTAATCTTGTTTGTTGATCAGGGAATGGACAATTGGAAATAGTGCTCAACAATATATAGACAACATGAATTCCCTATGTTTTCTGCAAATGTTTCTGTGTATATATTCCAGCTTCAAAAAAGTATGATAATAAATTTAGCAAATCTACAACACATGCTAAATTTACAGGTCAACAGTGACATCAAAGATTGAAACCTAGCAACCATACCTTGCCCGTGTGGTGCTTGTTATAACTATGTGTATTCGCTATGCTGGGCAGCATGCTGCTGCTCTGCTTGCTGGAATGGTGAAGCTTGGGGAAGCTGGTTGACCCAAAGGACTGGACCGGGTAGCTGCCGATGCTGTGACCGACCATCTTAGAGTTAGAGTTCCCAACCTTGGGTAACAAGGAGCTGGAGTAGTTCTCACTTTCGTGCAACTTGCCCCCTCTCCTCTGATGAATCAAATGAAATTAAATGATAAAAAGAAGAAGAAAAATTAGGATAAATATTTTTGCATTTTAAATTTTAAAATTTTGTAATTGAATCTGAATACATGGAATATAATTCATTATCAATTTGATTCTAGGCAGCTCGAGTATAGTTCTCATTGTCGTTCACCTTTCACTCTCTCCTCTGAACCAAATTAAATGAAATGATACAAAGATAGAAAATTATGATTAAATTTTGAATCTGAATAGGTAACAAGGAGTAAAATCAAATATTAATGTCATTATTCTCATTGTCATGCAGCTTGTCTCCTCTCCCCTTGAAAATGTGAAATCAAATCAATACAAAAATAATAAATATTTGATACATTTTTTAAAATAATTTTTCTTTTACAGTGGAACCTCATTATGAAGAGCTGAGATATGCCCATCCGAATGACTTTTTTGGTCAATGGGCAATCAGTGTTATAGTGCACTGGTTCCTAAATTTAGGAACCAGTGCATTATAACACTGATTGCCCATTGAAGTAAAATTCATTCGGATGGGCATATCTCAGCCAATACGTAACCTATTCCTTTGATTTTCGGTATTTGGACATTATTTGTTATGCTCTTTCTGAAAATGAAGTCCAAATTTGAAAATTCTAAAAAAGTGTTTTCATGACGTCATGGCTTCTATACCATATAGGGTTACAAGAACACTAAGAATATCCATCTTTATAAACAGGTAATCACTAGAACAGGCTTGACTATATTAATTTTTTATTTTCAATTATTCTCTCATAACAGCCTTGTCATGCGTGCCAATCTCCACTCAAGAAAACTCATACATTAATAAGTTACTCAACAAGTAATTAAATTTATCTCATATGTGCAATACTTTTGATAACACATGATACCATATCAATACAACACATGTATATTTCGCAATTAAAAATACATTAGTACCAATAGATTAGTGATTGATAGGTTAAATTGGGACTTGAAGAGGCGATGTTCGCCCCTTGATAGGGCATCATGAGACATGCCTCTTGACTGATAAGTAGACACACAATACCTGTCAAAGGTCTGAAATACCTTGAAATGCCGCCCATTCAGAGATATCATATCAAATTTTAAAATGAAATTTAATGAAAAGGTCGATCCACAGACAGGTCTATACATGACTATATTTGGGTGCATTTATCTTTCATTTTTTAGCCTGTAGGCCTACTAATCTGCATATTTTGAACATGTTTCTGGATAATTAATCTTTTCACTTGTAAACATGTTACAAAACACTCATGATGTGATGACAAATAGGAATGACTGCATGATCCTTTGTCCTTGGAAGGATTACCATTCAAAGTAAAGATAAACTGTCTGTTTCAAAAACACATTCACCCTACTTCCATGAACTCCAAATAATTTTCTCTTCCTTTTTATTTGGATCTCTTCATTTTCAAATTCTATCTTAAATATATCCCTGATTATGGAGGCATTTGAAGAAAAAAAAACCCATTTCATTATTCTGTTACCATTTTAAGCCAAACGACAAAGTACAAGAGAAATGGGAAAGCTCTAATAAAGTGATTATGGTTGAAATTGTACAAAGTTAATGGATCACTTAATAATCACTTTAATCTTTTAATCAACAACTTGTAGGGTTGTCTCTTACCCTTGCTTTCCTTGCCAGCTTGGGGTTCTCGTTCTCATCCTTGCCGTCCACGTGGCTCTCCTTGGCAGTATCCTCCGAGATGATGGATGCCTGGTCGCCGAGCGACGCCTTCTTCTTCTCCGAATGCTGCTTCTTCTTGTCTGCATCTCTGCATCAACAGGGGAAACAAATTTTTGTTTAAACATTAGATCATTGTTCAAACAAGGCTTCATTTAAAACAATAAAACGATGATGATTATAATATCTAATAGTAATGATATATTTATCAAAAGATAGATATTTTAAAAATGCAATTGCAAAAGGACCACTAAGAGCTTTTAAGTATAAACATAAACAAAAGTAACATCATTTATAACAGGGTAAACATGATAATAACTATACAAACTTTAACATTCACAAGGAAGTGGACTTGAACAAATGGGTTTTCAACCTGGACTTTAAACAAATTAACATGAATATGATTGTGATGAAAATATTTGAGATGCCAGATGGTATTTGTTTTCCTTCAAGTTATCCTTTGTTATTGTCTGGATCTGCATCTACATGTATGTAATTACAAGAAAATAAATTATATGACAAATTGATGGGCACATAAACATTATTAAGATTAAGATGACATTTTGAATACCCTCCAAACACTCATAAACATGCTGGCTTTTCTTGATCGCATTTCTGCATTAACTGAAGAAAAGAAGAAGATTATTTAGTGCATGTGGAATGTAATTACAGGGATAAATAATAGTGATTTGTATAGTGAACTGAATTAATCCACAAGATGAACCATGGCCACTCCAGCTAACAAAACCTGCTTTATGGTAATGACTAATCAGTCATTTTATTTATTTTTTTTTTTTTTTTTTCGAGCCACCAAAATTTGGAGGAAAAATAGGAATTTAGTTGGCCAATCGGGCAGCGAGAAAAAAGAGCATTCATCTGGCTTACCTTTGGTAATAGGTGAGTATACTGGGCTCATCATAACCCATTTAAACAAATTAAAGTCACTGATTTTGATGGTGTCAACAAATCAACCAAAGCATTTTGTTTTTTAGCTGTTTCTCGATCCTTCCTAAAAAATTATTCCTAATAACTTTAAAACCTTTCAACACAGGGCAAAGTGTTGTAAAAAATCCTGTATCCTGAAGTAATTAAATCCCCTCAAAACCATACACAGAAATGTAAAAACAATATAAATCGTTCCTTGAAATTGAAAAACCAGACGGAATATGCTACGTGACCGGTGTGTAACAACCGTAATCAAACAAAGTAATGACTGCATCAGGCCTGGACTGCATACCAAACGCTGTACTTTTATAAATAGCCGACATTAGTGTAAATCTACCCTACTGATAACTGTCCGTACGCAAGTAACAAGAAACTTTATTGGACTGTTCCATTCATCTGATTAGACTCATCATTAATGCATGTACAAGTGTTTATACCAATGATAAGACATCCAAAGGGCCAACAGATTAAAAGTCACATAATAAGTGTTATCAATTGCTGTAGAGTGGGGTTGACATTTGGTATTTCCATTGCTTTGGGTCCAATGTTTTTTTTTTAACTCTAATAACACACTGGCTGCTGTACAAACTCATCTAATGACATGGATGATGGATGGTGCTACCAATATCGCCAGATATAAAATAATCCAAAAGGGGCTTAGTAATAATAATTTTTGTTACATAATGTTTGTTTAAATAGAATATTCACTGAAATTTGTATATAATTCTATTATTTTAAAATTCGATCAACTCACACTTGTTTTTATGAGAGAAAAAATATCAAGGGACACGAACACACTTAACCCCTTACCAACGGGGACCTGGTGGGCCCCCCGTGAAGAACTCTATGGGGATTGCACAATCTAGAAGGGAACAGGTTAACCCACTGCCTACCGGTGGAAACTGGTGTGCCCTGTATGAACTCTATGGGAGTTGGAATTGCACAGTTTCATGAATACAATGCACACATTTACAGTACATGGCACGCATCTAAAGGAACAAAGGTCACAATAATAATAATCCCTGAACAGTTTGCTTCTATTTACATATAAGTGGAGCAACAATGAACAAACTTGTAGCCGACTGCAATTAGAGATGGATCGATTCGACGAAAACAATCTTGAAAAAAAATCGGACCAGGTTGAGATCAAACATGAAAACACTTGAAGAGTCCAATGTACACATGTAATTCAAACATCACGAAGGGGTTCGAAAGATCACTCAACGTTTGATGCCATCACATGGATCTTGAGCATACATGTAAAATTAGATGTTGACCTAGATTAATCACTCGTGTCTATATGATATAGTGGTATAGCTGGAGGGGGGTGGTGGGGGGCACAGGGGGCACATGCCCCCCCCCCCCCCATCATTTGACAAGAATTAAAGACATATGGGGAATATCCAAAAAAAATAAAGAAATAGAAAAGAGTGTGTCCCCTGCTAATGATTTGCATGCCCTACCAATATTGCCCGCCTATCAGTCCAACCAGTAGCATAGCTACAGGGGGCACCTCCCCCAAAAATCATTTGAAAAAAACAAAACATTTAGGGGAATATCCATAAAAAATACAGAAATAAAAAGAGTGTGCCCCTTCTAACAATCTGCCTACCCCACCAATAATTCACATGCCTGCCCACCCCCCCCCCCCCCCCCCGCCCCAGGGTAGGAAATACACGGGGGCTGAGGGCAACTTTGCCCCCTAATTTTCAAAATTTTCAGATTGAAAAAGTAGCCCCCTAAAAAATAAAAATTAATTCTTTCCTTGCCCCCCCCCCCCCCCCCCCCCCCAAAAAAAAAACACACAATTAGTCTGACAATGCTAAGCCACTGATACTCTCTTTAACCAAGCCCTTACAACTATGCAAACAAAAGAAGAAGTGTCTTTCTGGAAGGTAACATCTATCTACAGAACAACCATGGAACTAAAAACCAGTGGAAAGAGCATGGACATTTAGAGGCTATACAAGGAGGTGACGCTCAATTGACCATCCAATATTATGCTTGAAGGCATAAAATGCCAGAATTATTAGATGATGCACATGCCTCCATCTTTACTTGAAAATAGACTACTTGTTTGTTTGTTTGTTGTAGTTGTTGCTTTATTTATCTTCCTTTTTTGAGGGGGGGGGGGGGGGGTTTAAGTTCACTGGTGTATGGAACAAAAACAACAAATGAAATAATTCAAAATGGCGGGTGAAAGTAGTTCACACAAAAGCTTGGCGGTCTTTGTGGGTCTTTTCAGTTTCATGATCTAAATACTTATCTCCCTGTCTCCCATATGTTTTCATTTCAGTGGGGAACGTACAACACACGCAGACTGAGTAACCACTAGTCTTCACTCTGTGCCAACAGTTAATGCACTGTGCAATCGTACAGAGAATTTGCAATGTGACGAGTGAGTGTAAATTTACCAACGCAAGATCCACTACTGTTCACAGGCTGTTGACTTGATTGCGATAATCACATAGATAGATGGCGCACTACCACACGCACACAGACAGACACTGATAGCAATGGATTATAAAATGCTCAACAGTCCTACACATTCCATGAAGCGTTAGATTTCCATTTCTGGCTAATCCCATTTTTAAGGCTCATTTTCATAGATTTGTTGTATTTTTAAAAATGTAAGATGCTTTCATAAGTTCATCTAATAAGTTCAACAAAGGACAAGTTTTATTTTATATTTCTGGCTGAGAAGCCAAAATATGAAGTGTAGGATAAATTACTCGTCATAATCATAAATACTTGAAGTACGGATAGCTGAGCTCTTGTTTTGGTCATTATCCTCTTACCAAGGTTTCTACTGTACATACACAACCTGTTATGAACTCTTAAAATGTATTTTCATGTCGCCCTTTTCTCATTACCAAAGAATATCTTCACCTCACTCTAGAATAAGGGTCATATTGCTTGTAACACTTTCAATGCCAAGGATTTTTACAGCCCTATGGCATTCGTATGCATTGGGTGGTGCAAATTTCCAACATTGGCACTCGAGCATTTAAGAATGTACATCCAAGAACATCAATTAAATTTCTCACCTTAGTTCCTTGAAGTATGCATGCCTGATGACTTGTTTGGCCGTTATTCTCTCGTCGGGGTCGTACGTGCACAGCTTGTTGATCACCTCCAGACTCTGTTGTGACGAGTGCGTCAGCAGCTTCTCGATACCCGTACCTTTCTTTGAGGGAAAGTTGTAGTTGATGCCTCTCGCTTTGCTGCAATAGTTTTAAAAATAATCAGAAAGTTTTATAGAACTTGCATAAAAGATCAGGGGCATTTGCATGAAAATGTGTCATCAATCACAGGAATTGCACTACATAAATAACCGTTATTATTATTATTAAATGCTAGTCATTGACAAGGTGTATTTGAGCCAATTTGAATTTGATCGCAACTCTTTATGCAATATGCCCCTGTATGTACATACATGTATATACCTTATATATTACATATCCCAAAATAGTATTTTTTTCATAAATGAATCTAGGCAATCAATTCAATGATATTTAAATTTTACTTTCCTCATACTCCAATTAAAGGGAGAGATCCTCTTTTGCAAGCCAAAATTCAAAAGTTGCGAGGTTATTGTCTTATATGAAAGGAAATGTCATTTAATAGCATGCTTGAAAAAATTAGGGCTTGAAATCTCTTTTTCGTGGAGTTATAGACCTAAAACTGATTAAACTGAGGGACGTCGGTTAATTAGGTACATACGTATTTTTGGCCGGTCAGTAAGTTCGTACACAGATTTCACGGAGTGCCAGATCGGTATGCATGACCCCTACGTGACCGGCGCTAGCTACGTGACCCGCGCATAAGTACTAATTGCGATTACCAAGCAAAATACCCAAACATCGCTTAAACTGACTACATGTAATTATATATTCTTTCTTTTTGAGATCTTTTTCCGTGACATACGTTAACAAATGTCGGCTTCACAATACCTTTACGAGAATTAGTACTATATTGTTGTAATATTATGCTCAATCAATTGAACTCCTTTATTGACCGATATAGAGTTTAATTGGAGGGACGCATTCGTTTTTCATTCGTAGAATCCAAATTAGAGGACTGTTCGCTCTGATTTTTTTGTTGCGTGTTACATTGATCCACATCCGGCAACTGAAAGCTGTTCAGACGTTTTGTAAAAGTGGACCTGTCCCTTTAAGAGGAACTTAAATTTAATTCGAAACACTTTCTGCCGCTTTTCAAGGTAAATATCAAGATTAACATCTATTACAAAAATTTATAATTTTATTCAAATCTAATCCATATCTATACATGATGCAATTTATATTTACAGTTCTTTAGTTATATTGTAAGGATTATACATACCAATTTAAAATGTTTAGACATTCATAACTTATCATTTCACCATTTATAATTATATGTACATGTGTATCTAACTCCCTTTAGATATTTTGGTGAAAATATTTGGAAAAAAAAAGTAGAAATTGCGAGAAATTAATGAATTCTTACTTTCTGAATTTGTTGAGAAGAGTGGTGTCTGGCGTTCCCATGACATCGTGGATCTTGGCAATCTGGTCGACCTCATTAGCTCCCGGAAATAACGGGTGTAAACTAAAGAGGTAATGTGTCAATCAAGAAATGAAAACAAAAAAACATTTTAAAAAATCATGTTTTTTATCCATTTTCATTTCAATTTGCAATATGCAATATGTACAACCAATTTTCATGTTCACATTTATAACCAACTTAAATTGAAACAGTGAAAATAAAATTGAAGATGTATAAAAACGAGAACAACTTTTACCATTTATGTATATGTGACCAATTTGCTAATATGTAAAATGTAAGCATTTATTCCATGTCAGCATATTATGAAGTGAACATGTACACATGTAGCGATGCCAATTTTTTTTCTTCATTTTTTTTCTTTAGGATTTGGTATCAACTTAAAGCTAAATGAAGAGTTCTCTAGAAAAGGGTTCTCTACATTACTATAAAAAATTAACCCTTTTTAGCAAAAAAAGAGCCCAATTATGCCAGAGCTGTTTGCATGTATACATATTGTATTTCATACTAAAATGTATTTCTTGGCATACCTAAGCACTTCAAAGAAGACACATCCTACGCTCCACATGTCCATCTGGTAGGAGTAGTACCCATCTGTTAGTAAGCACTCTGGCGCTCGATACCTGAAACAACAACAACACAAAAAACAGATTTATTTAATAATGAAAGTCAGAGTTGCACCAAAGTGACCAAACATAAAAAATCAATTAAATATTTTAACAATATACTATTTTAATTCAAACATATAGAGAAACTGACCAGAAATATATAATATGAATGAAAAAGAGCAAAGAAAGGCGATTCCAACGGGATTCCAACCCGAGACCTCCGGATTGCTAGACCGGTGCTCTTACCGACTGAGCTATATAAAACCCTGGTGCGGTGCTCGTCATTGAAACCCCTTAGTTTTCATTGCCCGTGTGGTCAGAAGCTATTATAAACCTGACTTAACCCCGAAGGATAGAAATCAACTTGGGGATATATAATATACTTTGTTTTATTAATAACACCAGTGTCCTAGAAGTAGAATCCACACAATGTTATAATTCCAGCACAAAATGTAACTTTGTACTCCCTAGGGAGCATGGCAGTCATGTAAGGCACATTCGACAGTAAACCTATAGTTATGTACATGTATATCAAACTAAGTACTACAAATAAGCCATTCTGAACTAATAAAGCAACAACAAAAAAGAATCCATCTTGTAGGGAGTTATTACTGTCTGTGAGTAAGCACTGGGTTTGTTGACTCCCTAAAACAAACAAGATACATTAAAATCCTCAAATTCAATCTCACTACAATTTAAAGCAACTGCATCCATCCCACAATTGTTTCATTTCTATTTTCACAAGATTTATGGGTTTGCAAATTGTCAATATTTGTTTGCCTGACGATTTATTTGAAGTCAAATGGAATACTTAATAACTCTGAAATGTTTTAAAACTACAAAATAAGCATATCCTCTTAATACCAAGTGTTTAAAGTGTACCACCACCCAAAAATAATATTCTTATTAAAGAAAGGTAACATCTTTAGTATTCCATTCCATCAACAAGTTCACAAAAATATGTTTCCCGAAAAAAATATATAATTGGAAAACGCATCACCATTCTGAAGCATGCGTTCATGCGGTCTGAATTGCGAAGACTAATGTGTGCAGAGCGAACGAATCGCCCGGGAATCTATTGTCTACAAACGTACGCGTGAATAGCATTGGCGCACTCGCAAATGGTTGGCCCGTATGGAACCAGGAAATAGTAGTGGTTCCGTAAGTGGTGGAAATTAATTGCGTTGTTTATGAATTACACAACCCTTTGCAAAATGTTGGGTATCTATTTGATATCACAAAACGGTACCAAAACATATAATAATGTATTGTTCTTTGCCTGGTGGTCCCCTTTAAACTCAATGGCAATATCACTGAGCAGCATAGAAAGGGTTCTCACCATCTTGTTGAGATGTACTCGGTGAAAGGCTGCTTGGAATACACACTGCGACACGAACCAAAGTCTGCTAGCTTCAGATGATCATCCTGGGGGACAGAATGTAAAAGCAAATGAAACATAATAAAGAAGGAGAAAAAACATGCCAAATCACAGACAGACATGTATGTTGTGTTATTGTGCAATGTATATATCCAAATAGTGTCTACAATGTATTTTAAGTTATTTAAAGTGAAAAGGAAATCAATTTGTAACCAGCCATCTTGGGCAGAGGGGTAGTAATTTGAAAAAAAGCAATAGGAAACATAGGGGGACATTTATTGAAGAAAACAAAACAAAGAAATGCATAAGATATGCCCCCTCCCCCCCCCCCCCCCCCCCCCCTAAACCAGTCCCCCACACTATGCCACTTGTCTTGGGTCAAAACCATTTTTTTCTTTCTAGGTTTTAGTTGACCGTTTTTGTTAAAGGGATCTAGTAACTTTGTTGACATGTGCGAAAATTGATGAATGGTTGATGTAATGTATATTGTTGTTATCTCATATGTCCACAGGGTATTGTGTGAAAATTTCAAGTCAAATGGACATTGTATGGCCAAGTAATGAGCGAAAATGCAAAGTGATATTCAGTAACTCACTGCACTCACTTTGTACACGGAAGAAAAACTCGCCCAGAGTTTTTCTTATCTGAATACTTCAATCATACATATCTTTGTAACGAAAGGGAAATTTGAAAAACCGAAACCTGTCCCGTGATTTTATTGTTAATACGAATACAACAAGGTATAAGGGAATCGCTAGAATTACAATTTTATTTTGAGGATTTGGACAATGTTACTAAGTCCCTTTAAGCTAGAACAGTAATGTAACCAATTGCCTAGTTTCTTTAGGAGTTACAGTCATAATAATACAGTATAAGTCAAAATAATCTTTCCACATTACTGCAGTAATCTGCAGTAATCTGCAATAATCCCTATTGATGTGTAGAAATCAATAGGGATTACTGCAGACAAACATTTAGGGTGGAAAGTTTATTTTGACCAATATCAATGAAAAATACAGTCAGCACATTGCCAATGCAATTTTTGCATTTACAAAATTAAAGAAATGCTGAAAAAAGGTTGTAAACCAACTAACCATCCATTTTGTGTGTATATATGTGTTTGTATGTAACTATGTATCTATCTTTTTATAACCCGGATACTGATACAGGACAATAAAAACCAGTAATAATATTAGCACTGTAAACACTTAATAAATCTATTAAACCAAAGGTGTTTCCACACTCTTCCATGCACCTGCAGAACTAGACCACCAAGTGAAAAAAAATGCTGTGAAAGGTACATGTACAACGCACAAATATTGATTTTTTTTGTTATGGATCAATAACTAGATAACGATCAGTCATCAGATAATATTCATAATCACCTGGGTGATGTATAGACACAGACAGTTTACTTGGTGTAACTTCAGGGGGGAGCACATAGCCCCCCCCCCCCCAAACAAAACAAAAAAACCCAAAAAACAACAACAAAAACCAAAACAAAACAAACAAAATGACATTATATAAAACACAAAAGGAGAAAACAAATAAATGCATAAAGCATGCCCCCTACCTCACCCATTCATAAGTTCATTCATCTGATAACATGGATAATTACCAGGGTTATGTATAGACATATACTGACTGGTATAGCTCTCCATAAGGGGGCACAGCCTTCCCCCCCCCCCCCCCCCCCCCCACTAAAAAGGGCAAAATTGTTTATCAAACAAAAGGAGAAAATAAAAGCATACATAAATCATGCCCCCCACCCCCTACCTATTCAGGAGTTAGCCATCACTACTATGCCAAGAGTGCTGCATAATATAGACATCAAATTGAATATTTATTTTTTATCAATATTGATATAAAATTTATGTTGTAATTCATATCACTAAGGTGCTTTTATACACAGATAAGCCAATGTAGCCAGACATGTGCACGTTGCTATAGCGTCATCGTACATGATGGCGAGCGTCAAACTCAATTAAGTGGAAATCAATTTGATTAACCCTGGCTCAATCATCCTGATCTTTGTGGGGAAAAAATGGCTGACAAATAAATTAGATAATTCAACCATGGAAAAGTGTGACGTAGAGAACTTGACTGATCAATTGGACATCAATATTATATGACACAACATAATATATTATGTATATATATATATAGTGCATTAAGGCACCAAAAATGCTTTAATACCATGTTATAAAAAAGACTTGCTCTATCAGCTTACTTATCAATCGTACTCTACCCATAAGGTTAGAAAAAGGCCACCTGCCTAAAGGACATCTTTTTTATCCCACCGTTCTTTAAACTGAAGTTAACTCTAACGTGCCAGGGATTTGAATGCTCTATGGCATTTGTGTGTATTGTAACTCGCAAAAATGCGAGCTTGGCACTCAAGGAGTTAACACATTGGTTCTACTGTATTCCCTTTCAAAACTACATACTTGTACAGTTGCACTCAAAATAATATATACAAAATTCAACTTACCCGTATTAAAATATTTTCAGGTTTTACGTCTCTATGAAATATTCCATTTCTGTCAGAGGGGAAATGAAAACAATAAATAATTTTAACTTTCATAGAAAATGCTTTTTTTCCTAATTCATGATAAATACAATTTTAACAAATCAAGTACCTTTATATAAAATCTTCACAGGAATGTCTACAGCAACAAAATTACTTGATATTTTCATTTGAATTAGAATGTCTGAAACATGTTTCAAAATGCTGATTCTGAGCTTAGAGTGATCCATTAACTTTATATTTTCCTCCAAAAGTAATGTTTGAGACTTCAATCATATATATGCCAATTTTATTGTAAGATTCTTGAGAATGATTTGCGAGAATTTCATAGAAAAGGAATAAAGTTCACCTAGTGAAAAATCAATGTCTGATTTAATCCCGATCGTTCGCGTGACGTATCCGAATTTGGATACTACATACAGTATGGACGATTGAGTATCCAAATTCAGATACTCTTAACTACGGTCGGAAACCATCTATAGACGCTCTTAAATTCAATCTTAAATATATCCATGATTATGGAGACATCTAAAAAATCCAAACCCATTTCATTCTTCTGTTACCATAAGTAAACAAAATAAAAAAAAGTACAAGAGAAGTGGGAAAACTCCAAGTGGTTTTGGTTTAAATTGTACAAAGTTAATGGATCACTTTAACAATTCCATGACAACCAATCGGTTTCAATCAGCGGTGCAAGGCACTAGGAGCTACATGTATTCTCACCATGAAAACAGATCAATTTCAATTAGCTTACTTATTTTTGTAAAGGTATTCATGTACCTTTGTCCAATTTAATCGAATCTACCAAATGTGTCAATTCTGAAAGTTCATATTTATTTGAAGTTAAATTACACATATCTTTTAACCTAGATCTATGCTAGTATAGTAGTATGCCAATTTATTTTCTGAGTATACATATTTTGTATATCATAATATATATAAATTGAATTACACAGTTAATCTTACCTATGCATGTGTTCTAGTGCCTTGATTAGTTGGTACATATAACTCTTGACTTTCAGTTCTGGTAGATAGTGTCTCCTTCCTGTAATGTAAAGAAAAGGAAACATCATATAGCAAAATAAGAAAAATGAAAAAGAGCAAAGAAAATGGGATTCCTCCATGCAGGATTCGAACCCGAGACCGGCGCTCTACCGACTGAGCTATAGAAAACCCTAGTGCGATGTTCGTCCCTGAAACCCCTTAGTTTTCTATGCTCGTGTGGTCAGAAGCTATTAGAAATTATATTATAAGGCCTGCCATAGAATTAGCTGTTGAACAGCGCGATGTTGCGTAATCGATTACAATCAAATTTTAAAAAATGACATTTGGAGATGATGTTGATGATATTAACGATCATAGGTGTTGCAACCTTTCTGGGCCACCCTGTATACATGTACATGCTTGAATTAAAATAGGAAAAAATTACCAAATGCAAAAAAACAAAATAAACAACTAATTGACAAACACTAATTTCAAAAATTAACCCTATTGGAATAACGAGTAAGAGCACACAAAATATAACTGTGTTTCCATGTATGCAACCATGTATTGTACGAACAGGTACAATGTACATCATTAGGATGAATGAGGTGCAAAAGAGAGCAAATTGAGCATTCAGGCAAAATGTAGAAATTGTCGCCAACTGTCCATCGCTATAACTACATGTAAGCAGAGAGCTCTCTATTAAATTGACATACATGGACATATGCACACTGCTAAACAAATCATTGTTCAAGTATACAGTACAATCAGAAATAAACCAAGTACAGTATGTCCATTAATAGGAGTTCTAAACAGAATACATGACTTGTATATATGAAAAGAAAGGGTATTAGTTGAAGTTCATACATATTCTACTGACATCATCCATTATGTACACATGTCATGTGAGTGGCCAATTGAGGGGGAGGGGGAACTTGGTATGATTCCCAAGAGGGGGGGGGGGGGGGGGGGGGCAGCCATGCATTTAAAACAAATTGGTGGAAATGTACTTCTCTTTAACGGGGGAGGGGAAAGTGAGGTAGCTAGATTTGCAGATATAGAAATATAATTGGCCCTAAGCTTTCACCACCCCCCCCCCCCCTCCTCCTTATCTACAATACGTCACTACAGCCATACCTTTGTGAATACAAAACAATTGTATTGCCTTAATGGAGACAGAATATGAATTTAAAGAAAGCAAGGATAGACGTCAGGGAGCTCTGAGAGATAAATTACATACGGTACACAGTATGAGAAGAAGACGGGAGGGACTATAGATACATTGAAATTGAGGGGAAAAAAGGAAAAACTAATTCAGAGCAATGCGTTGGGTACAACAATTTGTGAAAGCAAGGTGAAAATAATGACTTGGTAACAATATCCCTACATCTATGGATAACAGTTTGTGAAAGCAACAGGAAAATGATAACTTAATGAAAATATCCATGTACATCTATAGATCTGAAAATATCAGTTTGAGAAAGCAAGGTGAAAATAATAACTTCATGAATATACATACATCTATAGATGAAATGGATAACAGTTCTTGTGGAACCATAGATCTGCCTTAATTACTGCAGCACACAAGGGATATCTTCCAACAATATATTGAAAAGCCTTTTTTGCCAAATGCAATATATGGCGATCTAATTAAATTTGAGATCGTTGATACTGACTTGAATTGAAGCTGGTGAAATATAAAGAAACTGAATTAGGAAATTTGTTTCGATCATAACTATATATTTAGCTCGATATAAAATGAGAGAAGTATAATATGAAAGGCATTATTTTGTATTATATAAATACAACCTTGGGCACTTTTACTTTACAATATTTTAAAACCAGTTTTAACAATGTTTTGCAACAAAACTGGTTCTGCTGTTTGGTTGCAATACTTCAATACTGAATGCATACTTACATGTAAGAAAATCTGGCTAAGGATACTATGAAATGTACAATTAAATTGGCAATCATTTCTTACCTCGTATTAACTCGTAGATGTTCATATCCATCAGCTCACATACCAGAGAAAGATTACCAGATTTCCTGTCACTGTAGTGAAGAAGAAATGGGCAACATAAAATAAAATCATTCTGAAATACATGAAGATCTATACAAATATTTGTTGTGATACAAGCATTTGAGATATTTCATATTTTATTTATAAATGTGTACAATTACAGGTACATGTACTGTACGGTACATACACAACATGGAAAATGAGGAAAAATCTTGAATAAAACGATTTCTAAATGTTTTTCATCCATTTAAGACCTTTATTCTGAGTTTCTGACCAAAATGAGAATCAAAGGCCAGAAAATAAAAACAGTTATCAATTTTCAAAACACTTGTTATATGTTTGTAAACTTGTCCATATTGATTTCCCAAGTACTACACTTATGGGAGTTATGATTGACCTTGTGCAAATATAGAAATACAAGAGTGGATAATATGATAGGTTATCTTTCTACATGTTTTGGATGTGTATAAGTGACCCTTATCCTTGTCCAGATTTGAGCTAAGGTGTTAAATTCAAACTGATAAGACATTTTTAAATTTAATTATGATTACATAAAGGCCCATAAAACCCATAATTACCTGTATAGCTACAAATTATTAGATTCAGTTTTTTCTCCTAAATGGGGACAATTATCATGCTGCCCAAATACAGATGGATTCAGACAGGATTATAATAATAATAATAATAATAATAATATAATAAATTTGTCTTTCAATATTTTCAAGGTGAAACTGACCGTTATCTTTTTCAAATGACCTAAAATGCTACAAAATGACCATGATATGAAAATAAATAATACTTTCCAAATAGTTTTTATTCCATTCTTTGTTTAGATTAAACCTGTTTCTTAAAGGGATCTAGTAACTTTGTTAACATGTGCAAAAAGTGATGAGTGGTTGATACAATTGCATATATTGTTTTTATCTGATATGTCCACTGGGTGTTGTGTGAAAATTAAATAAGTTAAATGGACCTTATATGGCAGAGTAATGAGCAAAAATGCAAAGTGATATTCACTAACTCATTGCACTCACTTTGTACACAGTTTTGACGGTCCAGTGGATAATTTAACATCTGAACACTTCAATCGTAAATATCTTTTTAACGAAAGGGAAATTTAAAAAACCGAAACCTGTCCCATGCTAATGCTGTTAGGTAAACAAAAAATCCCGGCCCGTTCTCGGATCGTTAGAATTCTATATCGCTAACGAGATCTCGGATCGGATCGGATCTCGCAATTGCAATTTGCTCTGAAAAAATGCAGCGTTGTAGACTCATCTTTCTTGTTTTATATGGCAAAAATATTAATAATAATGACGTTTCGAGGCATGTACATATCAATTTTTACGGAAAAATAATATTCAGATTATTCAGAGTTTCGCAAGAAAAGTATTTTTTCGATGGCCCTTGTTCGGCATCGCACCACACGTTTCACAGAAACTCAACCCGCCAATCGCGTGGAAAACCGCGCTTGTGAGCCACTGCCGGGCCACTGCCCTCAAAAATCGGCTATAAATTACCCTTTTAGGGAACCACACAATTCTGGTAATCTACTTACATGATAACATGGCATCTGAAAGCCGAACAGAATACAAAATAACCCCCCAAATCAAAGACAAAACTGCTGAATTATCGATATATTTCCAAAGAAAAAAATCGGATTACGGACGGCTAGGCCTCGAGAGAACTCCTGGCCAATGAGTTAGCTAGCTATAGCTTGCATGCACATGCAACAAGTTATTAGGCGTTAATTTGGTCGTATTACTTTGCGTGTGTTATGGTGAACGTTTTTTCTTACGCGTGATCCATCCGCCGAAAATTGGGGAATTCCCGGCGGCGGATCTATATCTGCACACGCAATTATACAAGCAAACGGGAGCGGTGTAGTAATTTTTTATCGATATTTTGCGCAATTGTTTTCATTGTTTAGGGGCATATTTTTGTTTCCGCCCAGCTATCAAACGCCAAGAAATCATGTAAGTAGAATATCAGAACATTTTTTAATGTGCAAATGACAATAAAACGTATTCAGAGCAACATTTTGAATGCACTGGCTTATTAGCTCGATCATACAGACATCCAACAGACGTCTCCCCTCGAGTATCGGCGTAACTTTGATTGCACATCCGTCCACAACATCGTTCAAATGACTAGCAATTTCGCGCATCCTGTTCAATTTTCGACTGCAAAACGAACTGACGAACCATGAATTTCTCCAAAATAACCACTCATAAAGTAAACAATATTGATTTCCCCATTTCTTATTTAAATTACACTACTTAATGGACTGTCAAACATACACATGTTCAATTATCACTGGAGAAAATGGGTCGGCAAAATCTTCCGATATTTTCTACCGAGAAAAAATATTTCTCGGATCCGTCTCGGAATCGGCTCGGAGGCCATTACCGCCGGGATCTCGGATCGGATCCGGATCGGATAACAGCATTATCCCATGCTTTTATTGTTAATACAAATACAACAAGGTACATGTATGAGGGAACCGCTAGAATTCGGATTTTGAGGATTTGGACAATGTTACTACAATAAGTCCTTTTAAACCTAGTATCCAGATATCACAATAATGCTGCTCTAAATAGTATGTACCCACTTGCCCGAATGCCTGGGGCAAGTGTTATTAAATCAGAATCTACTTTTCACCACAGTATGATCTTATTACAAGGAACTAATTCAAACATTTGTCATCATCCTCAGGACCAAATTTCATAGAAACACCAATTGATGCTGATAAATCGGAGCAGGTATGGGAACTCATCTTGAGTAATAAATTTGATTTTGATAAATATATCAACTCATTTTCCGTAGATCCCGGAGCAAAATATAATTCACATCAATTGCATGACTTTCTAGCCTGTCAAAGCCGTGTGAAATCATCCATACGTGTTTACGAGCAAATGTACTCCAGCGAGTGCTAATTCAGCAATTGCCCGAAAGCACAAATCTAGCTCCTCCAACTATTTTGATATTCGAGGAATTTAAATTAATTTAAACATTTGTCATCATCCTTAGAAACCCCAATTGATGCTGATAAATGGATGAACGCATCTCGATTAATACATTTGATTAGGATAAATACATCAGCTCATTCTCATTCTCATTCTTGTGCGAGTATACTCCTAGGAGGTTCTGCACAGTACTGGAAGAAGAAGAAGAAGAAGAAGAAGAAGAAGTAGAGGCTGTACAGTACAGCCCAGCACAAAATATAATTTATATCAAGTGCATGACTTCCTAGCCTGTCTAAGGCATGTGAAATCATCCATGTACGTGTTTACGAGCAAATGTACTCCGGCGAGCGCTAATTCAGCGATTGCCCGAAAGCGCAAATTCAGCTCCTCCAACTATTTCGATATTCGAGGCAGATGAACTGTAATCAAGTACCTACATCATGACATCAAGTTTAGCCTTCAAGACCACTTTGAACACCAACATATTGGATTAGCCAAAAGAGTGGGCACGCAATAAGCCTACGGAACAACATTGTAGTTACATGCAATCATACTAACTTTTTGTCTGTATTCCTTGCCTGAAAACTATAGATGCACAGATGTACAATAGCTAAACTTAAATAAAAATACAACTCAATTTTTAGAATCCAACTTTATAATGCACAATATATGACATAACCTCTGTGATTTGTGTTAAATATTTTTTTATTTTGATGTTTGGTAAATATATACTTGTTTCATTTCATTAAATTGCATTTAATTTTCAAGTATTGGTCTAGACAGGGCGATGAAATGAGAACACGGATGCAAATAATTTCCCTTCCATCGAGGCAGAATATATAACGAATAGTGTAATAAATCACCCCCTCCCTTCTAACAAAAGATGCGTGTATACATATGGATGGATCTACGCCTCATGACCATTACAATCTTGAGGATATAAATACACACATACACATGTACACATATCGGGCAGAATAAAGGAACAATTGGAATTCATATCATCAAGCTCCAGTTATTGACTTCTCTCTATTCAAGCCCGTTTCCATGGTGACCCAAGGAGGCAAGAGAAAATGAGTGCTCACTAATTTGATATCCTATTATATGAACACATACAATGTACATTACACAGACAAACATCACCTGTGTACATACATGTAGCCTCTAAGGTACTAGATATATTATGAAATAAACTAAAAATAACTTGCAGAATACAAAATAAAATGTATTTTTGAGCATTATCCTTTCACATGAGCTCACCTGCATGAAAATAGCTCTATAATATTTATTTTGCATTGAACCTAAATTTAAAGCCAAATGCTCGTTTTGGGAAAATTATCGAAAATAACTTTATTGACCAAACTAATTGATTATTGTTGAAATAGCATAAAAAGAGGCGTGCCTGAGAAGGTCTAGATGTATATGGTCGGGAGTCAATTAGCCTTAATAGTGGCAGCATATGGCTAGTACAGTATGCTCCCCAGGGAGTTGAGAAAGTACACAATATCATTGTGTGGGTTTGAACTGTACCTGATGACCATGGGTAGTAATACTTGCGCTTAAAAACCTTGTATTAAGCGCTATATACATGTATAAATGCAAGCTAGATTATTATTATTATGGTAGCCTCCACAGTCCACACTAACTTCTCCACTGGCCCATTCGGGCAAGTGAAATCATACACTGTCAGATTTGACTTGCCCGAACAGAAAATTGACTAGCCTGCTCTACTTCTTGATGAGATTTACATTAGATGCAAGGAAATACATTTTCCTTGTGTAGTTGACCAATAATGTATTTAACCAATTGGGCAACCAAACTATACAATTTTACTTGCCTAACACAAGTACGTATGTACTTGCCCCAAGGTGTACCAAGCTGCACTAGCGCCATAACATGTACATTAAACTGGATATTTGAGTAGTTAAATATTTGTTCTAGTTCAGCTTTAAAAAAATAAATTTTTAAAACACTAACAAGCTGACTTCTCGTTAAAATTTGTTTTATGGAATTGTTTTATGGAATTGTTTTTCAAACACTTACAAGATGACTTCCTTGAGTTCTAGGATGTTTGCGTGGGGGCTGAGCCTCTTCATAGCCTGGATCTCACGCAGATTGTTCACCTGCTCCAAACTATACAGAAATTATGAATATAAGAAAAAAGCAACACGAGTATAAAGCTACAAGAATCTTGATATCATGGAGATTGTTCATCAGTTCTAAACTGAACATAAATTAAAATTAAGAAAAAAAGCAACATGAATATAAAGCTATATAACATTCTTGATCCAAACTATTAAGAATTTTCAGGGGACCACCATGGCCATGCAAAGAACGACAAAGGGTTATAAGTTTGGTATATTGTTTGATATTAAATTGATGTTCAACACTTTGCAAAGGGTTTTGTAATTTTTTTTATTCATAAACAATGCAATTAATCACTAAAACTCACTGAACAGGGCCAATGATTTTGCAAGCGCCAAATGTTTGCGAGTGCGCCAATCCTATACTCGCAACCGTTTGGAGACAATAGAAACATAATAGGCGCTTACGTCCTAGACGTACAATGGACTAGTTTTGTCTGCAGTTAATGAATATTTGCTATGGGTGGTAAAATATTTTGCCTAATTGTGAACTTCTCTGGATTCTGGAAATGTGACCAACTACTAATAAACTTATATCATATTGAAAAGATGAACCATAAGCTACTAGGACAAAGGATGACATCTTTAAAGACACCGACTAAGAGGGAACTAAATGCAACAAAGAACGACCTCTATCGACTTGACATTACACTGGATATTAAGATTCAGCTAAATGAACATCTAAGGGAAGGGTCTACACAATGGAGGGTATTACTGCAGGTAGGTGTGAGGTTCATGAGCGAAGAGGGTGACACAGATTAAAGACATCAAAGAACATCACCCCTCTTGGGAGAGGTGAAGGATTACCATAAAAGAAGGGCATAAGAAGATGAAGTCATGATGAGAGACAATGGAAGGGCAAACAGAGGAAACACATAAGGGCAATGATAAATGAATGGCATTATAAAGTAAAGATTAAGAGGGAACTATATAATTCACATGTTGAAGTTGGAAAACTACAAGAACAAAGAAGCAACATACTTTACAAGGGGAAGGGTAGAATATAGTGACTGGGTTCAAGAATAATTGCAGACTATCAAATTCATGTATCTACCTCATGCATTGAGAAAAAAAGTCTACCCAATTAAGCGTAGACTGGTAGTGTACAGTACTGTACTATTGGTTATTCTTCAATTATTCTCTAACACTAATAACCCTTAATGGAATAAAACAAAAGAGAATTCAAAGAATAAAACAAATTAAATAAGCCATATTTTACCTCTGATAGTTCTGCTTCATCTTCTTGCATGCATAGTACGTCCCATCCTGCACAAGTTGACATTTCAGCACCTCGGAGAATGTCCCCTCTCCCTTCTTTCCCAACACTCGATACTCTGTAAATAAGTAGCAGGAATATTGTCAATTTGTATCTCTACATATTTCTAGACTCATGAGCAGAATGCAACACAATAAAATTAGCCCTGTGCTCGCAGAGCCATCTATAGGCTACTTTTCCTACAATTATCAATTATCAACAGGAATGAATTAATGAAGGGGTATATATAGGAAGACCGACTACTAAATAAGTGAATCATACTTTAACAGAAATTTCTTTTTAGTATATAAGTTGATAATTGTATACCTTTATAAGGTAGTAACACTTCATCACTACAAAATTGTTTAGAAGTACAGGAAGTTTATTACAATGTAAAAAGAAAATGTACAAATTACGATTAGTATAATTAAACATGAAAATTATCTACCAAATTTTGCCCAAAACTTGGCATGCATGACAAAAAGAACCAATGCTCTATATAAAAAAATTGCATAGATAGAGCATTGGTTCTTTCAGACATGCATGCCAACGGTTGCGAGTATGCTTTGCCTTTGGTAGAGAATGCCAATTATTCATTCATTATGTTGATAGCGTCTAGGTAGATGCATGCTACACCAATGCTAAAGAGTACAATATGTTGTTGTTGTTGTTGTTATTTTATAAATAAACCAAAATCAAAATATATATATGATTTTTGAATTTTTGATTGATTGCTAGCTATGGAGTAAGGATGCATGCATGCTATACAAATGCTAAAGAGTATGCTAATTTTCAGTTGACCAACATTTTTAATTTACCTA
The DNA here is from genome assembly GCA_037951105.1 of Echinarachnius parma. NCBI lineage: Eukaryota > Metazoa > Echinodermata > Echinoidea > Clypeasteroida > Echinarachniidae > Echinarachnius > Echinarachnius parma. The sequence goes on along the minus strand of JBAMJV010006435.1, from coordinate 4,283 downwards.
AATCAATATATATATATCTATGATTTATGATGTATTGCTATAATAAATTTAAAATCTGGCAAAGTATATATACTGGTCTGTAATATATAGTGTTGCTAAACGTGAAATGGGATACTCGAGTCAAAGAATATAAATTTTAATCATGATAATACGCTGCATTATTAATGCCAGCGTCTATACTATTTATACAACAAATATATGTTACAATGTATATGTTACAATTAAAATGTAATGTGATTAGTTTTAACGTTTTATTTCACCAGTAAATACACCGAAGTAGCCTAATTACTGTACACGTTATGTTAACAACCATAAATATTATCAGTGTGTTTATCGCACTCCACCCATGGAGCGCGCTAAGTACTGGTTACAATGCAATCACGACGATATATCAATAAGCCGGTAAACATATAAGAGCGCGACGCAATGGGCAATACTTACTGTGCATAATGGTAGTAGGAAAATCACTTAGTATGGCAGAAAATGGGCAAGATCACAGTGTTCTGGTCACAGTCTAAAAAAATCCGTAGAAATTAACGTCAAGGTGCCAGCCAGCGGCATCGAAATGTTGAAAACTCCATAATTCCAGATTTGTCATCAATACGAAATTAGTGTTCCTTGGTAATTCCAGTGGTTGTTGGCTCACATGTATAGTTCCATGCACTTGTTACCTACCCCTTACGCGACAGTCAGGCTTCCCAGCGCTTTCCGCCAGCTTGCTCGCTCCATTCAGCTTAGCTTCAGCTCCAAGGATTAGTTAATGGGGCTGGTTATCATGTTCGCCCGTCAAAATATTTATGCGCCAAGTGTTGTGGGAAAGTTCATAAAATCTCATATTAATACAAATCATTGACTTTGAACACGATTAATCCATTGATTCAATGGTGTTTTTAATTTCTATGAAACACAATATAATCATAACGACCAACTGTCTGCGTATGAACAACGCGATAATGGGATTATATTTGATTTGGCGCAGGACTGGTCGGCGAATCCCTTCCAAAAGTTGGTTGCCTGTGGTAACCAGGTACGCCACTGCCTTTATTATGGGAACCTATGTGTCGAGCTCTCGATTGTTACTGTATTGATTTATCCTCGGGCTTAATGTGGTAGTGAAAGCTCCTTTATTGTCGGGGATTGAAAGAGGTTGCGACGTTTACCAGGCTATTTTGAGGAGGTAGAACCTAATAACAAAACAATGCCAATAACAAACAGTTAACAATCAATTTGGGGTGGAGATAAATAGATCCTCATGAACACCTCCGAAAAACCCCGAAAACTCCCACTGCATGCGGTCACGGGCCTCGAATTGTTATCGATGGCTCAAATAGCAACATCAATCTGTCGTATTATTATAGAATAGGATTAGGGGGAAATGGGGGGAAACTTTGCTTGGAATTCTAGTTAGAAACCTACCCATAGAGGTGCAGATTTCGTTTCCAGTGTCGGAGCTGATCGGGCCAATAAAGAAAAGAAAAACAACTTGGCATGCGTCAACAAGTGTGAAAGGGCACAGTGGATTAATAGTACAGGGGATCTTCCTTTTTTATGTAGTAATACACATGTTTCGTGTTGCTAGTCAGGGTTGCAATATGTTCCAAATGGAAGAAGTGTAATTGTAAAGTTTAAAATTGTAACGTTCCCTTTTCTACTTTTTAATGTTGAGTTCGGTCGTGGTATATGTATTACTTATCTGGTCTCTTGTCCTCCCTCGATACAGTGGAAATTCTAATTTTTAAAAAAAATAATAAAATAAATAACAACATTTAATAAGTGTAGAAAAACTTGATCCATCTCGTATAAACACTTCTAATATCTATTGCGTTAAATTATTATACAAAGGATATAAACATGTCGGAGGGGTTGGATGTTTTTTTGCCGGAAGAAATAATATAGCACCTCTCTCTCCAAAAAAAAAAAAAAAACTTGTATGAGTTCTTCATGATTGACTATCGGCTATAATTATGTTCTGATTGTCTTAGCTTCTATATAATGTACTTTTGGCAGTTTATTATGGTGTGACAAAACAAAAAACCGTCTGTCTACTTCAGTCTTCTACTACATGTATAATAGTTGCATGGCTGACGTCGGTTTTTCGGACTGTATGTTTGCAATTCGAGATTCTTCATCAAGTGTGAACTGATGATTTTGTGCAGCCAATGTTCTCGTTTGCAGTACTAAAACGCATTAATTATTGAAGATTGATTCATTAGAAAAATTGTTGAAGGCTTTGTATAGTTGTTTAAATGGTCAATAGGTCATCGAAACAAAATTAATAATCATGTTTAGGGCAATTGCGTAATAATTCTTAATTTGTTGTTGTTTTGAAAACAATGTATTATTATTAACTTGTTCAGTCATCGATATTCAATGCACAGAACGTAACCTGGTACAAAAGGGATCCCAAACATTCAGTTATATTTCAGGATTTACAAAATACAGTTTGGTTGTTCGGAGTATTTTTTGTTCAAGTTGAATTTATGTTTCATTGTATGATTTGTACCCCTTATATGATATTCATCTTCTTATATTTCAATCGCTGAAAAAATATCGCGTGCCAAAAATAACTTTTGATAGGAATGGGCAATAAAATTAGCCAGTATGTACATGGTGGTCCAAATAAAGTGGGACATTGGGGAAATTAGACTGGTTTCTTTAAATACGGGATTTTTTCCCAATGGTTTGGTTCTGAAATTTTCGTTCTAGTTCTAATTTTTGACCCCATCTCACGTTCTAAATTTGACCAATTTGAAAACCCCCTCTTTACACCATGTTATCCGAGTACTGCATCGAAAGACCTCTCTCTGCACTTTCATGAATGTCCCCCTCTATAGGCGATCATGGCGTGGGACGTCCCCTTGGCGACAGCTCATTTGCATACGTAATTGAATAGCGATAACAGGTGGACCATATAATAATGTGTGTGTACAAAGTCTGCGATCGCGGCTGAATGTTGTGCGATCGGATCAGAGGATCGTGGATGTACATTTAGTATTATGCCCAAGTTTTAATACTTCTGTATAAATTTCTAACTATCAGGAATAATACGTTTTTCTGATATATAGTTGATTTCTCCTAAAAGCAGCATGGCTTCGTCAGAAACGACGAGTTTCCCGTATAAACTGGAGCTGGAGCCGCAGAAACAAAGCGTCTTCGTTACACAGCTTGGAGAAAGACCGTACGTTTCAATACAAATTTTCAATATAGATTCATTATGTCAGCATGCATGTTATTATGATTATAGTATAGTTCGTATCATTATCATTATAATTCCTGTTTAGTGTTGATACAGCAAACCCAAATGACGAAAGCAAGAAAGTGCTTGCATGCATATACTTCCACTCACGCTCCCCAAAGTTGTATTTTACAAGACAAAATGCTAAAAATTGTTAATTTGTGCATAAACTTTCGGCGCTAATGTGCTTTCGTACTCCTTTTCCTAACCCTAACCCTAACCCTAACCCTAACCCTAACCCTAACCCTATTCCCTAACACGTAGCCGTTAGGGTTAGGGTTAGGGTTAGGGTTAGGGGTAGGGTTAGGAAAAGGAGTACGAAAGCACATTAGCGCCAAACTTTCTATATATATTGTCATTTTTAATAAGTGTGTTTACCCACATCTACAAAGTTAATGGTTCACTCAGGTGAACCATTTACACGCAATATATGCTAATGCGCTGGAGATAACAATACCGGCCATTCGTACACTGTTGCCGTTCAACATGTTGACCGGCGTGTTTTAGGACGCATCGGTAAGGAAAACGGACGGGAAATAATCATTTTATTTCTACATTTTGCGGTCTTCAAAACAACAAAGTCGGTAATTATTATCAAAGTATATGAATTGTGGATCACAAAAACGAAAGTTTTTTTGCATTTGCTGGTAAATTGAGGGAGAAAACAGCGCGACAAAAAAATTGTTTCCGTTGGATAGTGCAGCGCGGGCGAAAGTGGTTGATCTCCGCACAACGCTATTGTAATGAACCTATGTGTGTGTTTACCGTGGGTATAACAGTAAACACACTATTAAAACGTTTTTTTTTACTACTACTTTCTAATTCTATATCTGGGTTCATACTTACCATGCTTACGAAATTATGAAATGCATGGGCTTCAATATTGCAAATGGTGAAATGACTGAGGCTAAAAAGAAGGATAACTTACCTCAAATTGATGATTTATTACGGTAGTTCTAGTCATATTCCTTTGTGATCGCTGCAATGATGACCCCGAAAACTCGTCGGCAATGCATGCTGGGATAGGAGGTATCGGTAAACTACAAGT
>JBAMJV010006434.1:0-37126 GCA_037951105.1 Echinarachnius parma | reverse complement strand
CCTTGTTGCTCCAATCAATAATTCTAACTTTTAATTGCATTTTTGAAGGTATATCTTCTTGAATGAAGGGACAGACCATAAAAGTTTACTTTTGTAGGCCATCTTGCAAACACCTTGTGCACATTCTTCAGAATTTAACCTCACACAACAACATAATTTCACAACTTACTTAGGAACATGGCATGGGTCAAGGGGCACATTTTTTTCCAGGGGGAAGCCAAGGTCTTTTGCCCGAATACCATCAGCATGATTCTGTCCAAATATAATATGAGTTTGCACGAATTTGATATCAAGGAGCATGACTTTGCATGAACATGACATGCTTTTGCCTAAATACGATATGATTCTGCAGGCCCCTCCCCCCCCCCCCCCCCCCCCCCCCCCCCTCCCAACACCCTCGCCTCATATGCCTATGGAACATGGCAGCAGTGTTTCCAAATATTTATCCTCTAAAAAAATCAATGCCCTTGGTGGTTGGATAGGCCATCACGTTTCTGTTTGAATGGGTAACAGGTGCGTTGGGTTTGTATACGTTATATTACAGTGCAACCACCTTAGAACAAGATATTTGGGTCCATGACAATTACCCTGTAATAAATATCACATATCTTCTATTTGTCAGGTTAAAAAAACAAAAGTGACACGAATATAAAAGGGCTGGGACCAGCACCATTACCTGTCCTTGCTATAAGATGGTTTTGTTATATCGGAGCTCTTTATAACAAAGTTACACTGTAATTATATACATGCACTGTTCTGATTGATTTTCGTTTGCAGATGGAGAAGAACGCTGCCAGTCCAACAATGTCAATCAGATCGTACTTCCTCTAGTCATAATTGTAAGTATAAACTTACTTTTGTCAATCACTCCTAGTTTTTTAATGACTTTGTTAAACCCGTTCAGGACGGACTGATTCTGCTACAACATGTATTTTCATGGGACCCAAGCCCGAGTATTTTCGGGACCAGTCCTGAACGGGTTAATATCTAGCCTCTATTCTAAAGAAATGGAATACAGGTTTCCAAAAGAAATCTTCTCTCAAAACTGAGGTGAGGATACTATACAAACATAGTTAAGGAATAGATATATCCTTCCTCTTTATTTGGATGTTATTATTTGCATGTACATGTATCTTCCTAATATTATTGGTAGGTTGTGCAATTAAAACATAATATTATTAAAAGAGTTACAAAAACTTAGTTTGAAGTTTGATTGCTACATTATGAAAAACAGCAATAAGGGATTGAAGAATACAGTAAGCAAAAGTATAGAAAGATTCCAGGTGAAAACTTCCAGGACCAGTATTCTCAAACATGGGACAGGAGCTTCAATATTTGGGTAATGTTCTTATTTCTTGTGTATTCCTTTCTTGCATAACAGATTCTACTACTGATATTCCTTCTGTTTGGCCTAGGGTTTTGTTGCTGGAAAAAGAACCAAAGGATCTATCAAGTAGTGCAACGTCATGAACAGGAACTTGGTAACGTTGACTCCAATGACCCAACAATGACAGTCAAAGCATCACCGAGGGTGGAGGGGGTGTATCCCCTCCCACAGTAGGGAGCTTTTGCAAAATTTCACTCGAAATAATGCAATCTGTTGCATACCTTGGAAGGAAATATTATAATACTATATTAAAGAAATCATGACTTAAATCATCTCCCTCATGATTAGACCGCTATATCACAATCGAACCTACACAAACACCAGACTCAAATACGCTCACATCGTCCGTGCATGTCTATACTTATTTGGGGGAGGGTGTGGGAGGGGGTTTACTCCCTCCCACGTGGAGAAATTTTTGAAATTGGTGTTTAAAATATCACTTTAGAAGTATGGTAATTGTCCTTATCATTATTATTGTTATTTTGTAAGATTTGTAAAAGATATAACTTCAAAAAAAGTGGGGATTGTTTGTACTTGTACAGGCCACCCCCCCCCCCCCCCCCCATCAAAACGTGGGGGATATATCCCCTATCCCCCGGACCAAATGCCCGTGAACACACTAAAACTCATGCTGTTGATCCCATGTGTATCTCCTGGTGGAACTGTTGTTTCTGGCGTACATTGTCTGGTTAGGTGGATCTACCGTGTGTCTCCAAATGACTTCCTCTCACAAATTGGAAGGCCCATTCCTGCGCAACCTAATGTCCATACCCTTTACAAAAGTGAGCAGTGCTCACCCAAGCATGAATTATTTTCGGACTTTTTGGTGTCATATGAAAGTTGAGTTTATGAGCTTTCCATACAAATAAACCTTTCCCCCCAGAATTATATATTTTTTTATTTGGCAGCCATTTCAAAAGTGTATAGTTTTTTTTTAGATAGGATCATTTTCAAGAAGGGGGCAAAAGGTTCTCTAAAGTGGGAGGGGCATTGCGAGGGAGCGAAGCTACCAAGCGGGGGAGGGCATGGGAGGAGGTGTCCCCCTTCCACTGTAGGGAGCTTTTGCAAATGTTTGGCTTTAAATTGTGCGATTTGGTGCATACCCGACAGACTTTCAAATGTTTGGGGGGGGGGGCATGTCCCCCCTCCCTCGTCCACTGCCTGTTATCGCCCATTTTTCAAGTACCGCGTGACTAGACCCACGACACGGGTCCCTTGGATTAGGTTCAGTAGGCCTATGCTCAATTGATGCAGATGTCAACTCTGGAGAAGATGACTGGTGCTCTTACAATAATGATCATCAACAGTAGGCCTATGCATCAAGAATTAATGGAACGGGTGCATTTGGCTTGAAGTAATAAGGAAGTTTGACTTTGCCTAGACATTTTCGACTGAGTAGTGCAACTATGCGCCAAAAATTATAGCATGCATGAAGGCGTCAAACGGTCAAAAGTATCTATAAGATCCTGCAGAGGCCCCTGGTGGACGATTTACCATGTGCTAGGCAATTTGTTAGGCCTACGCACTCTATACTACTGAAATGCGGTATTAACGGAGCGTCGATCCTCGCGCGCGGGACTGAAAATTCGCACAATTAAGGCGCTATGCCCGCGGCCTCCCACTTGGAAGGATTTCTTCAAACTGATAGTGCGCTATTGCTACTAGGGAACGACTGTTATGTTGCTCTTTATTATCATTGATTATCTTCTTTCTTTTTTTTGCCAAAAGATTGGGGAGGCACGGGGGACACACGGGGGGGGGGCCGGGGGGGGCACGTGCCTACGTGCCACGTGCCACACGTAGCTACGCCACTGGCCATCAGCATGTGCCACACGTAGCTACGCCACTGGCCATCAGCATACATCTGGGAGGTAGTCCTTTCTTCAATGGCTAAGACAGGGTACCGGGGGGCTGTCTATGTTTTATGTTTTAGGAGTGTGCTGGTCTAACTGCAGTTACAGAATATGTCTCATCTTAGGACAGGTGATTTACATCAATTGGGATACACTAAGATCCCTGTCTTAGAGTTGATTTTAAGAGTAACTTACAGAACAATTTACATAATACCAAAGTTTATCTTAGATCAACTTCAACTTTTAAAAAGATCCTTAAAGGATACCATCTTTGGTATTTGTAATAAAAATGCATCATATATCATTATGAATGTATGTTTTTATAAGTATAAAAGTCTTCCATTTTCCTTTTATCCTATGATACATATTTATCACACATTTGCTATATCAAGTTTTTAAATGTTTTTCCCTTTTTGAAATGAAAAAAAACAAACGAGCATAATTAATGAATTAGAAATTACGAAATTCATATAAGTCACAGTAATGTTGATGTTTGTGGTTTAAAGTGATCCATTAACAAACATTATAAGTGATGCTAATTAAGCCACCCCCCCCCCCCCCCCCCCCCCCCCTCTTCCCTCGCAGAAGTTGCAGCTGGTTGTAAAGTTGCAATTAACTGCAATTCATATTAAAAATATGCACAGTTGAACCAATGATAAATGCATGTTCAGTCACATGACCTGACTTGCAATTAATTGCATATTTACAATTGATTGTAACTCTTTCTGCAACATGAACTTGTGCTTTTTGATTTTGACTACTAGAAATCAAAACCAGTTTTAAAAAAGATTATGTGAATTAAAGCTTCAAATGATGTGGTCGATTGAGTTTGTAATATTTGTCCAGAAGTGATATTTGAGACTTCAATCAAATACTAATATCATTGTAATATTCTTTTGAATGAAAGGCATTTTTTTCATAGAAGAGACAGACATTTTTACCTAGTGAAAAAAATGAAATTGATGTCAGATATTATCCCCATTTTCTGCACGAAAAACCTAAATTATAATGCTATTATAGGTCAAAGTCTCCAAATTTTGATATTATTGACTACAATCAAAAGTGTCCTGGAATGCTCTTCAACTCTTATATCCATTCTCCATAACTAGGGAGACATTATTTTGAGGAAAACCCCCATATTATCCTGTTACCATCAGTAAACCAACATGGTAGTGTGAAATCTCTGATGATTTTGGTTGAATTTGATCAATTCTTTACCTGCAATATTAAAAGTACCAACAGTCTTCTGCTTGTAAACAAAAAAATATATTATTATATATATTAAACAAATATATCATGCACTGAGAGCCTCTAGTTGAAATTATGGATTCCGAGGTGACAGGAAAAGCACTATCTTCTGAGGGTCGTAGACCTGAAGAACATAGTGCTTTTTCTGTCACCGAGGAATCCATAATTTCACTAGTGGCTCGAAATAGTGCATGATATATTTGTTTTATATCCTTCGCATAATCATAATCATCGCAAAAATTAATTATTTCAATTAAATTAAAGAAAAATATAAAGAAAAACAAAACATTGATCATGGAACCATCACTGCACTGACTATGTTCTGTTTGTGACACTGACCCCCGTTGCGCAATAGTCCTAGCGCAGAGCGCGTATTGCGCTATCTTTCCATTCATGGTTACGCGCCTTAACAACTAATGCGCACCCAAATGCAAAACGCGCGCATCATAGTGAATAATTAATCTACTTTATACAGTACGCACGTGTAATTGTATGGAGAAAATAGTTATTCATACATTACACATACAGCTAGTGCAGTGCACACCGCGGCCGATTGTTTAATGACGAATTATGTCACGACCACAGAAGGACAACGATGCACAATGTGCACCATTGTCGTAATTTTTAAATTCGAATACCGCTACGTTATACATGAAATGCATCTCTAGAATATTCTTTGGAATTTATTGATATTCACGGATGAAAATATGCTGTATTTCTTTTTGAATAACTCTTTGAGAAATCTCGTCGAGCATCTTTCGCAAGCTAAAACAAGATCTCTTCTCGCAGGGAAGTTTTATAACACACATCTCTATGGGCTCAATATGATCACCCGGCGTCTATGACGTCATTCATGGAATAGCATTTACTATTCCATGAATGACGTCACGCATAGCACATTTTTCTCCATGGGCATTACTATGTTTGGTCACATGACGCTATGTAGACCAATCACTGAACAGGATTTCATTCATGTAGGATATAATGTTAAATATATTATTATATATTATATATTGTTATATATTGTTATATACATGTATATATTCCAAGCCAAAGACCCAGGTTCGAGTTCTGGCAGAGACAGTTTTTCGACTTGTGCCTTTTTTTCATTTGGAGGAGCCAAGGGAGGAAAATTGTTTAAAGCTACGCTATTATTTATTCCTTTCAATCATGTATGATTATTCTTTGCAATTATTTAATATAGGAAGAAACCGAAGCTGTATGTATAAGTTCACTTTTTCACTTGTATTATCATATATAACGCCATCATTTACTATTACAGCATTTAATACAATGTGAAATGAGAACTACATTGAAAGGGAAAACAAAGAAAGTTATAAGAAATTTAATTTGAGAGATTCCATTTTATTTAAACACTCTGCTTTTGTTTGTTTAATAATTTGCACCAATTTATTTACAAAAAAAATAACATTAGAATGCGGTTTTCATAGTGTTATTATTATTTGCCTGTTGCCATAACATTGGTTGTAAGATTTAGTCCTCAACATGCTTTTTTCTTCACGTTCTTTTCTGAAGATATTTGCAATCGGTTAGAAGTAATTGAATAAAGAATTTTTACCATGGATTGATAGCATTTTTTCGAGTTTGTATTGTTTACTTTTGAATTTATATGTTTTGCCTACAAAGACTTTGTTATTAAAGTTATAATTATCTACGTATACATATTTATATATATATATATCAATAAAGCTGAATTATATTATGTACATGTAATGTAAAATTCAAAGGACCCACTCTGTACAAACAACAAACATATATACAAATTATATTGTATATTATTATATTATATATAAACATGGCTTAGTGGCAATATACATTTTTTTACAATTGAAATGGTTAGTTCTACATCTCCACCAGTGACACATTACAATGTTAGTCTTTTAGTTTGTTTTCTGTTTGTAAACACTTGTCTTTGAATAACAATAAACAAGAGTATTGACATGTTCAACACATTGGATACCATTGACTACCTGACCAATATATGTGCATTATTTTTGTGTTTTAAGTTTGCCTTTCATCTACTGCCAGTTTGTCTTATACTGTTTTTGTCTACTCCAAAAGCATGTACATATTACATGATTCATTATGGTAAACATGCATGTATAATTTGTTATTGGTTTGATTAATATAATCTACATGTTTAAATAATATAATTGATAGTGGTAGCAGTGGTGGTGATGGCGGTGGCGGCATTGGTGCTTGTAATTGTAACAGTGTGGTGGTGGTGGTGGTAATGGTGATGGCGGCATTGGTGCTTGTAATGGTAGCATAGTGGTGGTGGTGGTGGTTTTTCTGTTTGTGTGGTGGTAATGGTGATGTGGCATTGGTGTCTGTAGTGGCGGTGATGGTGGTGGTGGTGGTGTTTCTAGTTGAGGTAGTAGTGGTGTTGGTGGTGGTGGTGGCATTAATAACTGTGTTTGCAATCTTTTCTCATCAAAGATTCTAATCTCGACAACTTAATTTTCTCTGGTCAGTGACTAAATTGATGTAAAATGAAACACTGCCAGAAACCTAGGTGTGATGCAAGCCAACGACTAGCTAGCAGCAAGTTTAATAAACAATCTCTGCCCAAATTAAGCTTGCGAACATATATCTGCAAGCTTAAAATATGCAGCACTCTCATAATTTCATCAGAGATCACCTGTTAAGCTTGCCGCTAGCTAGTCACTAGCTAGCGCTTAAGATTTCTGTAGGAACAGCTATATAGCCATATGTTGATGAATTACATATCATACAATACCTTTAAAGAAATCAATTAATTAATTAATTACTGATTCATCTATAGAAACATACCATATTATCTTTGACCAGTGGCTTTAAAAAAAGAGATCATCAATAGAGCTACATTGATTGATAATCTTCTATCACCAATGAGAAAAAAACATTAATATCATCAGCAAACATACTGGAAAATTGTAATGAATGGCATTTGTGATTTTGACCGATGACCCAGTTGTCTTGATACAATCACAGATTTTGCATTCGCAAATGTGGAGAAGGGTAGTGATCAGTATTAGGACAGGCACTTGCCCCCCATAAGCCCATCTCCCCCATCCCCATAATCACTTCTAATGCTAGGTTTACATTATGTTCCTGGTGGGCCAAGGGTGGGATTTTGGCAATTTTGTCTCTGATTCAAGTTTTGTTAGGTCTTTCCAAGTTTTTCTCAAGGTCTATCACGGTATCTGTGACAGGCCGTTGGGGGAAAGGGGCCGCTGAGTCCCGGAGGCTCCAAAACAGACTACAGTTTGGCCCACGGTCTTCCACAGATGCCAGTACGTTCCCTCCCGGCCCGTCACGTTTTATGGGGTCCTTTACATTTCTCACATTCTGATCACGGTCTGACACGTTTTTCATGTTCTGTCACGGCTTTCTGCGGATGAAACATGGATGCCGGGCAGCTTTTGAGCACGTTTGTTCCCACGGTATAAAAAGAAGGCTTCCCAAGCAATAGCTGCTCCTGCTCCTCTACTGGTCTCGAAGTTTTGTTACGGCCTATAAAGTACTGTCACGTTTTGATGCGTTCACTCTGCTTTACTGCGGCCTACTAGGTTTGTCATCCACTCTGCCGTGGCAACATTTTTGACATTTTAAAAATCTGGCCCGGCATCCACGGCAATCACAGCCCGTCACGTTTGCCCATTCCGCCCCTCTACATTGTCTCACGTCCATCCCATTTTGTACACGGTGGTCTGAAACATTATTGCTGTGGCCGCCAGGAACATAATGTAAACATAGCATAATTAAGAGGTAAAGTGTAAAAAAAAAAAAAAACATGGAGCTTTGATTTCCGTCCGTTTTTACTCGGCTCATATCCTGATAACAAAATATCTGGTTTGACTCAGCCCTAATTTTAACCTGTTTCCTACTAGATTTTGCAATCCACATAGAGTATTAAAGTGGACTTCCACACGATTTCAAGCTTCTAATGATTGAAAGACAGATATTCTAGGTCAATAAACACAATTTTGTGTGAAAAAAGTATGATTGTGGGTTCTTATAATTGGCTTTGAAATTCTAATGACACAATTCGCGAGCGAGCTTGTTCTATCCCACAATGCACCAATTTGTGACGTGCGCCCCTCACTATGCGCCTATCTATGTTTTTACACTGCAGCGAATGTGTTCTTTTGATCGGACCAATACAATGCTCGATCATGAATAGTTTAGTCCACGATGCGCCACTCAACCGTGCCTTTGAGCATTACTGCATTGACTGAACCGTTTGAAAATACTTGCCTGCCCGAAATTGTAACACGTTTGGCTTTCATTGGAATTTGAATAGACACAAAGTCCCGTAAACGTGGTTATTGAATTTCCTGGCTCTGCATGGCCGGCTATTATGAATGACACATGCAGTGATTACAATGCAGTGGCACCGGATTCAAGCCTACTCAAGAAATTGAGCAAAGTGAGGGTGCTACGAAGGGTCTCATGATTGTGTGCAGTAAATTTAATTATTTCCTCAGAGTTAATGACATTAGAAAAATCTCTTAGAAATCAACCAAAGAGAGTCAAATCCTGAAAATATTCAAGCACATCCATAGATTTATTTCCAATATACTGTACTTTTTAAAAACTCGTCCGGAATTCTCCTTTAACAAGATAATGGTTATTAATCACATTAACCTATTGCAGAAGCCGTGATTAAGCTTTAACATGCATTCTCATAGACCACATCCCTTGTATTTTGGGACCAGTTCTAAATGGTTTGAGTGATATTTTAAAGTTTATTTTTGAAATTAAAAATAGTGTGAATTATTTGAACTGTGTACAAACCAATGGCTATTGCAGCTGGGTATATCAAAAGCCCTTTTATTCATAGTTATGATGATTAATATATATAATTCATTTATCAAAAAAAATTATGCACATCAATCCAGTAGACATATGCATTGTTATCAACCATCTGGCCGCATATCAATTAGACCCATTTTATTTAATAAGGTGCTGAATGACATTGACATTACAGGAGGTTCATTAAACTTATACATCAAATTTCACGGTATTTTATTTATGCCACTTCCAAAGAAAGAAATTAAGACAATGTTCTGTGATAAACAACTTTGCACTAGGTCAAGTATTTTCCAAAGTATGGATGAATACAAACAATAGTTCAATATTTGTTGGGGCCTTTATATCTTTTAAGGTTAGCGATATCAACATCTATTTTTTTATAATTGTAGCAACTTGAACTCTCTTTAAACTCAAGTATATTCAGAACCAGTTTGTGAACAAAAAAGGCTGTGACCATGCACTTTTCATACCTGTCTACTGGGGTTGAAGAGAAATGAATGTGTAAAGTATGATCTGTTCACCCATTGAACAAGACACATCCTTTAATTCAAATTGTATTTGTTTAAAAGTTCATTCCATTATCAACATATATGCATAATCCACTAAGAAGATAAAAGTGAAAACTGTTTAGACTCTGTACAATGCTATATCATTGTGTCATCAAATTAAAACATTAAATGTTCTTAACTTGACCATAATGACAGTAAGTTATCATACACACTGATACACATCAATAGTGATGATACAGACTACAGTTATACACAGGCTGTTATCATCAACCATTTGTCAATTTTTGCATGATGCAGCTAAGAAGATATGTCCATTAAATTAAAAGATATTTATGAGACACACTGGTCACAAAGTCACTGACAAGACTATTAGTTCATTCATCTTTGAATTTGGGAATTCGAAGAATTTAATTTGTTGACAATGTCAAACAAACAGATAAAGAAGAAATTGTCTCAGCAAAAATAAACCTTATCGGGTAATTATTTACGAAAGACTGGTCAATACAAGGGCCCAATATTTACGCAAATTTATTTGTAGCTTGTATCAAGTTGCATATCAAAATGGCATTGTGTGTTTACCAAGTCGTATATAAATAGATTAAGAAATTACCTGAGAGATCAAAATGTTCATACCCCGTGTTCACACACAAAAAATTTCATCCCTTAATCATCTCTATAGAATCATCACTAGCGATACGACGTTTCTTTAGTGATGATTAAATCAAACCTGGTCTACGTTCACATGCACAGAGCATATATCGAACAACAGCTGTTTTCCAGATGGTGCCAAACCCCCGAACATCGTATAAGTGCGCAGTTTGTTACTGCGCAGTGTGTTGTCATTTTTTTTGTCTGCACTCTCTCTCTGCAGCTGTGCGAGCGAACGTTCGCATTAAGCCACGCCCACTTAGTCATGATTAGCCAGTTACGGTTGTTCACACACGGAATAAGCGTGATTCTATAGTCAGCTATCGTACGAAACGACGATAAAACCAGCGTATCGCTAGTCATCTCTAGCGATACGTCGTTTCGTTAGTAAGCGTTCAGACACACAAATTTTTAATTGGAAGTTGATTCTATAGTCAGCTGCTGATTCTTTAGTCATGATTAAAGGCTGAAAATTGTGTGTGTGAACAAGGGGATATATTTGTCTCTTCTTTATAAATGCTATGACTTGCTTATTAACCTCACAAATATCTAATTGTCCTGGGAACGCCCCTTTTAAATCGCCAAAATGTGACGTCATCTGAAGTACGGACTAATGAACTAAATTCTGTAGATGACGCGTCATGACGTAAGCCAATGAATTGTCAATCACATGTCAATCACGCTGCCGATTCTGGACCCTAAATGTGGGTGGGGCGTAAACTTGCTGCTAAATGAGATTTGGCATCAGAAAAGTAGTCTTAAATCACTACTGTGTTTATTTTCATGGATTTTTTTTCGGCAGACCTATTTTACAAGTCATCAACTATGGACTAAGTGCCAAAGTACGTTGTATTCTTTAGGTCCTTTAACCCTACCTTTTTCATAACGTCATTTAGAATTAGTATATAATACAAAATAATGTGTGTTTTGAAGAGACTGTAGGTCTGCAAGGGGACTGACAATCGTTGAAGCTGAGCAAGTTGAGACAACTGCATCTAAAGGTGAAACTGAATCCTTTTGAACATACATCTACAAAACAGTCATAGAGCGATTTCAGACTGTTACTTGCAATCATGATTGGAGTTATGTTTACAATCACAGTCATTTTGTTGCCTTGCTTTCATACTACGAAAAAGATTTCGCGCAAACTGTAATTACAATCACACTTTCTGGACACGTTCCTGTCAATCAAACAAGGAGAACACTAGTACTACACTGCATGACTGCATTTGAAGCGAAGAGCGCCCCGTTTATTGGTGGAAGTGAATTGTAAGGTCACGTAAGCTCCGCCTCCCAAATCATGTTTTGGAGGTCAAGCCCTTTACACTACCGATTTGCACATGTGATTTGAGTGAATCATGATTTGAAAACACCTCCGGACCACGATTACAGTTTCGCGATTCGTGATTCCAATTAATGTTCACAATGTCAAAAATACCGTGATTGGAGTGAAAAATAACTCAAATCATGATTGAAATCACGGGTTTTCGCCTATGTGAAAAGGCTCTAAGAACCAAGTATTGTTATGCAAAATAGCTTGAAGTGTGCAATGCATGTGTGGTGATAATCCTAAATAGTAAATAGAGCTTGACATTGGTGTTATATTATTTCTAAGAGCAACATTTGTTACGCACCATTGCCAATTCATAAAAAGTGATAGTTGTGGTGGCAATGTTAAAATCAGAATTCTGTCTGTAGAAATAAGTAAGCATGGTAACATAACGTCTCATGTTCAATCGGGATAAATTCCCCACTTCCAGGACATATTACAGATAGGTTATGTAATGTAATACAATTCTGCACCTTTGAATGTTGCCTATTGTATGTGTTGCTTTTAATATGATGGCAATATTGCATAAATGGGAACTTTACTTTGAAAAATAAGTTGGCGTTAGGTATTTAAC
Source organism: Echinarachnius parma (assembly GCA_037951105.1). NCBI lineage: Eukaryota > Metazoa > Echinodermata > Echinoidea > Clypeasteroida > Echinarachniidae > Echinarachnius > Echinarachnius parma. Next base: position 24,759 of record JBAMJV010006434.1, on the reverse strand, counting down.
CTCAACCTCAAAAGTCCATTGAACTAGTGTTTTCGAGACCAGTCTGTGATAACATATTAATGCCCAAGAAATTTTAAGTAATTAAAAAGGTCAAGTATTTTCCTGACCCATCAGAAATTGGCTAATTTGAAGAAACAAATTGATTAAGGCGAGTCCCAAGGACAAGTGGTTTGTTGATCTTTGAACTTTGGAGTTCACAGAATTATCAGAGTTATTTTTGCTGACACCATCAAACAAAGAAATAAAGATGACAATTTCTGGGCAATCAAATTTAAGTTACTTTTGTTTTAAATCTAGTCTCTCTACAGAAAACAAGGGTAACATATTTACAAATTTATTCTCATTTGGCCTTATATCTATACAGGTAGCAGAAAACAAAACCAGATTTAAAGTCTGCTACAAAAAGCATCAAAAGAATCCAAGAAAAGGATGACAGAGATAGTAAAATGTACACACATTTATCTATTTGTTTAACAGATAGCATGACCTGTGCTTCATCAAACTTTTAATGTAGAATATCCCATGTTTGTGTTTTAATAAGATAACCAAAAATCCCACTAGTATTAATTTTCAGAAAACCACTTCAAATAATATTTGTTATAAATGAAGTTTATTTTTCTCATTTAAAAAATAATTATTGGTCCAAATATGTATCTATAAATAACCAAACTCTAAACATATTGTTCAGAATTTTTATAAAGAGACAGTAGGTCTGCATTGCCGGGACAGACAATCTTTGAAGCTGAGCGAGTTGAGACAACTGCATCTAAAGGTGATACTGAATTCCTTTACAAATATTGCTGTCTGAATAGCGATGTTTAATAGGTTGTAATTCTTTTGGAGGAAATATAAAATCTCTCTCTATTTTGAATATATTCTCTGACATATTTTATTCTTTCCTATTTGTTTGTTTTTTTCAGCTGCATGCTCGCTGATGGCAACATTGGACACCACTCTCTAAGACCAGACTGCCTGTAGCTGACCTTGTTCATCTCTCTGAATCACTTGGTGAGTGATCGACCTATCTACATATACTACTCAAAAAAAGTTAAGGATCACCTTTTTTCTTAACTTGTATTTTTTCTAAGCTATGAGTGAGGTCTTACCTAGTTCTTTCATTTTTTGTTTGACTAGATGGTGTCCTCATTTGAATTTCTAAAATGATGCAAGAGACATTATGCAACAACTGAACCACATGTGATATTGATTACAGTGTGTTTGAGGTCATTCAGGAGTAAAATATGTCATTTTGAAATTATACACAAAATAAAAAGTGATCCTTAACTTTTTTTTAGTAGTGTAATTCGTCTAAACTGTTATCTACAAAATATTAATAGTTGTACAAAATTCTAGTCGAACCATCTTAGCTTTTAATGTAAAGTATGTAATTGCATATAGCAGGAAAACGGTATCGATTGTGTGCTGCATGGCTTATTTTAATAATTGAATTAAAACATATATTTTGTTATAGCTGTTTGAAGCAAACAGAATTCCTTCAAAATATGCCTAGATGCATGCTTAGTTGGTTGTAATTATTTTATCAGGAGGAAATATAAAATCTCTCTCTATTTTGGGTATATATTTCTGACACACTTTAATATTTCTGTATTTATTTCAGGTGCATGCTCGCTGATGGCAACATTGGACATCACTCTTGTAAGACCAGACTGCCTGTAGCTGATCTTGTTCATCTCTCAGTATCACTTGGTAAGTGTCCTTCTATTAATAAACTTTCAAACTCATACTTGAAAATGCTTTATAGCCCCTTCACTACCGAGACCGTATATCCCCACATCCTGTGAGGCTTGTTCAGTGATTTGAACCAGTTGTTCCTGGTATGAGCAAACAGTCTGTTTGGAAGACAGTGTCTGAGCTGTCATTTGCATTATGACATATACATGTAAGTTGTCATGCATTACGATACACACATAGGCACTTTATATGGGTCTGTACTGTGCATCTGCACCCACACCCATGATATATATTATGTGTGTTGTGGGTGTGCGTGTGTGGCGTAACGACGGGTGGGGGGCATAGGGGGAATGTCCCCCCCCCCCCCATGATATAAAACAATAGGAAACATAAGGAGACATTTGTTTAAAAACAATTACAAATAAGGTGTGCTCCCCCCCCCCCCCCCCCCCCACCAATCAGTCCAACCATGCTATGCACTGGACGCGTGTGTGTGTGTGTTTGTAAACACCCCCAAATCGGGGACATACATGTGACAAAACACCATCTAATCGCGGACACACCCCAACTGCGGATGTCCGCGGTTAGAATTACAATGAGAAAGCACTGCTTGTCCACGTTTAGAATGTAACTAATTGAACTGCTGCCCGTTCTGATGCTCATCCCCGATTCGAATGTAAATGTGAAATTTTTTTGTGTATCGGAGTGTGTGGTTTACATCGTGCGTGTGTCGTGATCGGCAAGAAAACTACTATACCGCCCTCATGTGATATTACCTGGATACCCCCCTCCCCCTGGCCTAGATGTGCATTAGCTATATGAGGAACCCCCCTATCCTTTGTTTTTCGCGAGTCCCCATTTTTCCAGGTAAAGAGTCAAGAGTCCCCGTTTGCCGGTGCTTACAAGTATGTGTGTGTGTGTGTGTTTGTGTGTGCACATGCACAGTACAGGCCTATACAGAGTGCGTATGTTTGTAATGCATACTAACTTATGTCTGTACACATAAAGTGATTGGCAGCTCGGACACTCTATCCAGCAGACACCCTGTACAATGTACACTCACACTGGTTCTAAGCCAAGCCTGTTTAATTTGCTAGAAAAGTATGTGTCTAGGCTCTTTTGTGGCTTATTGCAAAAGTCTGATCTTCCTTTGTCTATGAATTTTCCCATTAAAATGTTTCATCTTATTTAGAAGTAAGTGGATTCCCCATACAATTTAGAACTGAAATGACAAAGACTCAAGTGTGCAATATGCATATTTGCATCAAATATTGACACATTGCAAATATATACAATAATATTTATTTAACCCGGTCAAGATAGATACATCGTACTTCTAGTCTACGGTAGTCGGAATGGGGGGTTCCCATGCACCCAAAAGGTTTTTTTTTTACTTACCGTACATTTTTGTAAACCTGAATGAGTCTAGTTTGTGTCCCATGGGTGTGTTTAGCGGCCATCTTGGATGTCAATGGAAAAAAGTGTAACTTACTTCAATGTTGAATAACGGGACGTAAACAGAAAATTTAACATATAGTTAGGGATAGTTGGCAATGAGAGATTATTTTGAAATAATATTACAATAATTAAATTAATCTGAATACGTAATTTGGCGATTATCGTGGTCGCCATCTTGGATTTTGACCAAAAAAAGACGATTTTCAAATATATCTCTTGGAATATATCTAATAAAAAGACCAATAAACATGATGGTGCATGAAATGCACCGTGGAATATTTAATCAATATGTTCTAATTCATAATTCAATCATATGAAGTAAAACAGGGGGTCTTGGCGGCCATTTTGGGCCACTCTTGGCCACCATGTTGGATTTCATTGAAATAATTGTAAATTGCTTATGTTTGAAGTAGGGTCATACAAAGAAAAATGAACATATTTTATATGGGTGAAATGGCAACGACGGATTAGTTGAAAGTATAATAATTCTAATGAATCAACTCATTGGAATGCCTAATTTGGCAGACATCTTGGATTTGTATGAACAAAAATATTTTTTCCTATATCTTTTGAAATAAATGAAATAAACAGAAAATACAAAGCAAATTAACATGCTTTTTATAATTTCACAACTGGGAATAATTCAAAAGTATTATTCAAGTAATGTGTATGCCTGCCATCTTGGCAGCCATCTTGGATTTTAATGAAAAAATAGTATAGTACATAAATAATTTTTCTTAATTATTCTGATTGCCCGTAAACGCATAAAGATAAGGCCCCTTCTTCTTGGGCATCTTTTAAAACATTTTTTTTTCTCAAAAATCGGACCTTCTATTAGAAAGTCATATGAACTTTTGTCTTTGCATGTCAGCCCGAAAATTGCTCCGTTTCGTGATTAACATATGGAAATATCTAAGTGAAAGCTATGCTCACGTATTTGGGGGACCCATCCGGAATATCAGGGTTAAAGATATTCATTATTTTCTCTGAAAGTGACATTTAAGACTTCAATCATATAGTGATGTAACTTTGTGATTATTCTGAATGATGTGTTACAAGTCTAAAGAAAAGAACACTGTCCTAGTGAAAAAAGTGAACATTTTTGTAAAATTTGTATCACTTACTGCTCACTGATTTTGACTACCAACAAACAAGTTCTGGAATGCTTTTCGATTCAATCATAAATATTTTCACAATTTGGGAGACATTGGAATAATTAAAACTCATTTCACTATTGTTTTTAGAAGCCAAACAACTAGGTACAAGAAAAATGTGAATGCTCCAAGTGATTTTGGATCACTTTAATCAGGAGAAAAAAATTAATTGAGGCACACTGCTCCCAATGGCCCGAATTCTCATCAGTGGCTCAACTTGTGCCTGGCCTAAAAAGACAAAGACTACCGGTAACACTTTGCACCAGCAGACTTATTGTCTTGTCACTATGGTCCCCGGAGATATTATAATGGTTTTCTTGCATTCCTTTGAAATTAAGTCATAGTATAATAGGTTACCAGCAATACAATGTCCAGGATGATCCAGGACAGACTATACTATCACTGCATTTCAAATGGCCCATTGTCCTGATGTGTATAATCAGAACTCAAGGGATTGACTGGATTAAATGAATCTTAGTGATTTCATTATCCATTAGAGATACTAACCAACCCCCTTCAACATTTGTATATCCATTTGGATGCACAGAAAACAACTCGCTAAAAACCACCCTAAAAAGAAACTGCCTTGAACCGAGACTACACCACCTATATATACCTGGCGCTGGGCCATAATTGTCCTCTTTCAAACGCGCACGACTACCGACGCGGGGAGGACGGGAGGGAATTTATGAAGGGGGTTGGTTAGTATCTCTAATGGATAATGAAATCACTAAGATTCATTTAATCCATATCGAGATCCCTAACCAACCCCCTTCAACATTTGTATAATCCCTGACCCACACAAATAGCATACGGGAAGTATACTTACTGACTGGAGGAGGGGTCGGACAACGCAGACTACATCTACATAGGGCCAGCCGCCAGAACCGCCTCAGCAAGGACCGGGCCTCCGGCCACCACGTCTCGCCGATAACCTGAGACGAACGCATTTGGCGACGCCCAGCAAGGAGCCCGTAGAACCTCGCCCAACAGGGGCTCCGTTAACGAGAGCCCACGAGTCGGCCATCGCCCGGAACTCGTGGGCATGGACAAGTGACTAAAAACAAGCGTATCATGTCCTGCTGCGAGAATCGCCAGCACCATTAACGAAGGGGAGCCCAGACGCGGCCATTGCCCGGGTCTTGTGACCCCGGGCCGGCGGCTGGGCAAAAAACTGGGTTCCCAGTAATAAACAGCCCCCTTGGACGGAAGGGCCGACCACCACCCATCTCTTACCAGCCCTGACCTAATGCTAACAAGGTGCGCCAGGTACTCCGCCTCGGGTCAGGGCCAACGCCAGCAGGAAGACCGGCAGGACCGGCTCCAGCCAAGGGAGGCCCTCAACATAGGCTCAACCTGGAGCACGGACCAAGGCCTGAGAACACCGGTCGAGACCCAGGACGGTACCAGAGACCTGGAAGATGGGCGTCGTAAACAAAACGCCTGCATGATTCGGGAACTAGGCTCTCGATGCAGTATAATTCAAATAAAATTATTAAGTTTGCAATTGGCAAGCATTTACCAAATACTTGCATTTCCTTTACCATAGGCAAAACAACAAATGAGCCATGTTCTGGCCCTCAAATTGCAAACTCCACCACTACAATACTAGCCAAATATTGTCACTATAAACCCATTCTCATATAAATAGAGCGCCATGACGAATACCGCAGATACACTGCTAATGTTAGTGCCATCAGTAATAGGCAACCTACATACATATTAGGTCACCTCAATCATGTGTATCACTATTTCATGTGAGCTACCCCACATAAGCCAGATAAATGACTCTCAAGGAATCTATTGTCCATTAAGACTTAATTGCCCCCCCGCAAATCATCCTGAAGACCGTGGGGAGAAGGAGCCATTGAGACGGGAGGAGACGGCCTCGCATCCCCCCCCCCCCGCCAGCTTATATCTGCAACGACCATGGGACTGTCAGGAACCCAACCCCGACCGACCGTCCCTGGAGGGGCGGAAGAAAAACCCCCCAAATATCCTGCATCTGGAGCATTTGTAGGGACCGGAAGGAGAAACGACAACCGGCACTAGGACCACCAAGCTGATGAGGAGGCCGGGAACCTGCCAAGACTCCGCCGGAGCCAACAGCCTCATGCGTAGGCGACGGAAGGCATCTGAACCACCCGAAGGAATCACTCGTGACTTCAGCTCGATGATGAGGGACCTAGCGACCTGACCCAACTGAGTATCTCTGCAAGGAGCAGACGAAGTACGACCTCTGAAAAGAGAATATCCGGACTCCTCGAGATCGTGGGAGCCTGGCACCACCGACACCTGCCGAAAGGGGTCCCTGGAGAAGGACTTCAGGCCAAATGAGAAGGCCTCGGCACTGAACTGACCGCAACCCAACCTGGGAACCGAGAGACTGCCAACAGCCTAGGCGAACGGGGGCGTGGGGATGAATGGAAGACTCCATGCTGAAACAAGGGACATCTAGAACGGCAAAAAACCGAGATACAATATCAGCCGGGGAGCCTCGTACGCAAGGGAACCAACGACACCGGATCAGGTTTAGTTACACAGCAACGGGGCTGAGGAAGAAGAAAAACCCCGACTGTGTCCACGGAAAATTCAGTCCTCCCCCGGAAAACGAGGTATAGAACGTTGGGATACCAAGTTGGCTAACCACCCTATCAAAGCCAAACTGTCTTAAATGCAATGGCCAGCCCGCCATCCGTGCACACGAGCATTCGACTGAGAAAGGGGAATCGAACTGATGAGTAACCGCCTTAACGAGGCTGACCCTATGATACAACTCCTTGTCCACAACATAAACAACGCCGATCGCGTGGCTTAAAACCAACAATGGCCCACTGGCCATCGCAACGGATCCCGGCGCATAACCCAGACCCACAGGCAACGTTATGCCCTGAGATCGGGCTCAAACCGGGCCGGATCCACACAGGCCTAGGGGAGATAGTAGTAGACAACAAACAAGCCATAAGACAAGAGTCGTGGCGACCCTGCCAGGACGCAACCTAAAGCCCTGGCGATCTCGTCCGAACACGAATCTGGACCCGCCTGGTCCGCAAACAGATGCCTCATCCTGCAGCCTCGCGACCCTCACTCGACGAGGGAAGCGAAACCTCCACAAAAAATATAACTGTCCGGCGCCCCACCTAGACGCCCGAAGGTAAAAACCAAAGGGAAGTCGGTGGGGGGGGGGGGGGGGCACCGGCTCCCCCCCCCCACCCCACGGGACAAGAGCAAGGACAGCGATAAGGGGACCCGCCAGGGGTCGCGCGGGCACCCCGATAGGTCTACCGCGGACAGGGATCCCGGGGGAGCCAAAGGAACCAACGGAACCAAAGGAACCCGCCCCGCGCAGCAAAGGGCAGCGGAAAAGGGGACCCGCCAGAGGTCGCGCGGGCACCCCGATAGGTCTACCGCGGGCAGAGATCCCGGAGGAACCAAAGGAACCAAGGAACCAAAGGAACCTACCCCGCGCAGGTGACTAAACACCCCGTGGCAAGTGACGCGCATCAACCCGTGCGTCAAGGACATGCGGTCAAGACGACTATATCGAGAGAATTTTAATACAGCTCACAGCATGACCTACGTCTAGACGGGGCTCAAACCATACTCCCGCTCCTCAAGAATCAAATAGCATTCACTGAGAGCGACAGGAACTTATCCATATGCGTAACCAAAATTTAAATACAAGCCATAACATGGCTCCTTTCTTAATTAATTTACCGTGGCAATTATCAAAAATTACGCTAGCGTCTAATAGCCCGGGGCGACACCCTGGCTAGCGCACGGATCGATCCCAACTACCTAAAGTAACGGGATCTCCTGGAAGCCACATCATAAAATCTATTCCCTCATACATTGTCGCACTGTCATGAGCAACGAGTATGGGACAAACTTCAAATTTAACTCTAAATATATACACACCAAAGAACCATATCACATAATGGTGACCCCAACGTGATGCGAACACGCAGACTTCTGACCTGGAGTCAGAGGCGTTACCGCTGCGCCACGGCACCCCGAAATGTACATCACATCCCCCTGTACCACAGCACCAGGGGGAGCACCGACAGAACGGACGAAACAGCCGCAAGACTAAGAGTACTTACCCACGGCCTGGTGGGAACTGGCCTACCGAGACCAGGTATCCGGGAATAAGCAGTAGCCCGTCCATCCTGGGTAGATATAACCAGCGTGGTATGGTCGTAAGCTGGACGATGCCCAGTAGGCTCCTGGATGCACTGCTGACCCACGTGCGTCAAAGGCCTCGGAACGAGCTGGCTACTCCTGCTTGTGAGAGGACTTATTGGTAAAGGTAAGAAGTGGCCCGGGGAATAACATCTTTTACCGTGGCGAACCCCAGCTAGCTTTAATATAGCTTAATTATCTAAAGCTGGGGTTAGTCGGCCTTACCGTACCGCCTGCGACTTACAACCGGGGATAGCACCTAGGCTGGCGCAACGGTCCCGGGCCCTGCAGTGATAGGGGGACCGTCTTCAGGATCACCCTACAAACCTTAAGCCAAGGGATCACCTGGGTGCCACAACATTGCCTCGCCCAACCGTGAGGCGCGAAAGGCAAAACAGGAGTGAAAATCCATTCCCCCTGGTCCCAACTCAACTCGAACCGGGGGAAGAAACCCGGCCTCAATCGCCCTGACTCGCGATCCTCGCTACCCGAGGCCAACGAGAGGGCAGCACAAGACCTAGCTTAGATACCACACACAACAAACTCACCTGGGTGTTACATACATTGTCTTGCCCACCTGTGTGGCAGAACGGAGTTCCAAAAAAAAAAAACCATACCCCCCCGGTCCCAACACACAGCGAACCGGGGGAAGGGAACCCGGCAACAAATCTCTGAGCCTAGCCCCCCCGCGGGGGCTGCGGCGCGGAACGAGACACCCCCCCCATCTCGGGGGGGGGGGCGGAGCGCTGCTGCAAAGGCCCCCTCCGAGGGGGCCGCGCTATAAATAACACGAAAAAACGGCCGAAGCGCTGATTAGATTTCCACCACCGTGGTACTCAACTCAATCACATTCCTATCGGTTTCTAACAATTCTATCAACTACTGACAACAATCCCAATTGTGTTAACTGACCCCGAGGCCCAGTGCTACCACCGAGAGAGGGGCTAGTAATAAGGAAGTGACAACAATAATACAAATCTAGACGATGCAGGTTTGAGACCTGAAATATCATACCGCTTGTCAGCCTGATAAGCGGTTTACTCTAAGCGAAGGAATCACGTCATGGGACTTACCCCTGGTCCAGAGGGGACTGGCCTCCCTCGGTCAGGAATCCCGGGAGAAGAAGTCACTCGTCCATGCTGGGTGCGACGTTTCGAGTGCACCGGGCGCGGTGTCCCGCGCCCGTCAAAAGCTATGGAAAGAGCGGACTTACCCGGCTTGCGAGAGGACTTACGTGTGCGGTGAGAAATGGCCGGAGTCTTGAACTGCTCACCGTGGCCAAAGCCGGACATCATAGGCGAATTACAACCAGGGACAGCACCCTGGCTGACGCCACGATCCCCGGGCCCTACGATGATAGGGGGACCGTCTTCAGGGGACCCTACTAACCTCTAGCCATAGGATACCCCTGGGTGCCACAGCTACTGCTTCGCCCACCCGTGAGGCGCGAATTAGTAGAACGGGATTCTAAATTTGGTTCCCCCGGAACCGACTCATTGAACGACCCGGGGGAAGGGAACCCGGCCTCAAACTCCCCGTCTCGTGGCCCTCGCCGGACGAGACCGACAAGACGTCCTCCCAACCATCATCCGATGTCATACCTAGATGCACAAAGGAACAAGGTAAAGAAAAAACAAGGGAAAAAAGGAGGTTAACATCCCCCCCCCATAAACACTCAATTATTATTATTTATTCGTTTTTTTTTGTTTTTTTTTTAACAACAAAATAAAAAAAAAAAAATTTTTTTTTTTCAAATTTTTTTTTTTTTTTTTTTTTTTGTCCCTTCGCGGGCACCCCCGCACCTTTTTTTTTTTTTTTTTTTAAGTGTGGGGGTGGGGGGGGGGAAAGGGAAGGGGGCGGAGGGCCAACAACCCCGACGCCACCTTCCCCCAACACATGTTTCAAACCATGGTGACCCCGACGAGGCACCACCCCCCCTCAACAAAACAAAGGCCAAAAGGACAAGCCACGACCACGAGGTCGAGCCAGCACACACCACAACAAAGCCATAAAAACAAAATGGCGGGAATGCAAGAATACAAACATGACATCAAAAATAAAAAGTAAAAACTTTCAACATCATTCATGAATCGAGCACAACGCCTCCGAAATGATTGACGGCCATAGAAAGAAAGGAAGCAACATTATACACGAGCCAAGACGCAAGGCCCCCCGAACGAGGGGGCCGAGCAAGCCCAAAAAATTCAATCTTATACATGACCCGAGGTATAGAGCCCCAAGAAAAAAATTTAAATGGGAGTGAAAACTCGGACCGAATCTCGCCCGTAACTCCGGGGGAACACTCCCACAGCGAGCCGTCCGAAAATTCACGCATGCGTCATTTTCTTAACCACCAACGGAGCGCCAGAAAAACCTAACAAAAAGCTCCGAAAATGGTCTCAATATCGCTTCTGACAAGGTCCAAGGACTTACAAATCAAAATAGGGTTATTGCGCTACACTGATAGATAGAAAAGGAACGGTCTTACTTTAGTTGTAGACTGCTACGAAAATTCTTAGAATCAAATGCAAGAGCGCGATTTCTAGCGTGACTGTCTCTAAGGCGTCGCAAATTGAAAGAGGACAATTATGTTGTTGTTGTTGTTATTAATTTTAATTGGCGTTGCATTCAAAAGAATATATTACGCCAAACATTACTTCTTTTTTTTTTTCATAATTAAATTATCAAAAACTCAATTTTCAAAATTAAAGAAAAAAAAAAAAAAAAAAAAAAAAAAAAAAAAAAAAAAAAGGGGATTCTGTCCAATACACTGGTCCACTCAACCTACAAACCGCTTTCTAAAAGTATAATCCTGCCAACCCGGCTATGTATGATTTAATAGCAGGCTTCTCGGCACAAGGCCTAGGCCACTCATATACACGGAATGCGGGCGGGGGGTGTATGGTACCAGAAACATTATCCGAAAATTAAAACAATAATATATTTATAAACATATTTTTCACATACTGTAAGCACTTTTATTTGGAGCTTAATCTAAAATTAGTTTAACCCGTCACCAGTTAGTGTGCAAAAAAAGAGGGAAAAAAAAAAAAAAAAAAAAAAAAAAATATATATATATATATATATATATATATATAATAATATTCATAACTTCTACAACACTTTGAATGTATTTGTTCTCTTTATAAACCTCATAACAATACTTATATTATATGGTTGTAATAGTATGTATATACTTAGAGCATTTTGTTTTAATTCTTTTTTCATCATCTCCCTCTCCTTTTCATACATACGACAATATAATAAAAAATGCTCCACCGTTTCACTGACCAAACATGTAGCACACAACCCTGTCGGGTGAGGACAATTATGGCCCAGCGCCAGGTATATATAGGTGGTGTAGTCTCGGTTCAAGGCAGTTTCTTTTTAGGGTGGTTTTTAGCGAGTTGTTTTCTGTGCATCCAAATGGATATACAAATGTTGAAGGGGGTTGGTTAAATGAATCTTAGTGATTTCATTATCCATTAGAGATACTAACCAACCCCCTTCAACATTTATATCCATTTGGATGCACAGAAAACAACTCGCTAAAAACCACCCTAAAAAGAAACTGCCTTGGACCGAGACTACACCACCTATATATACCCGGCGCTGGGCCATAATTGTCCTCTTTCAAACGCGCACGACTACCGACGCGGGGAGGACGGGAGGGAATTTATGAAGGGGGTTGGTTAGTATCTCTAATGGATAATGAAATCACTAAGATTCATTTAATCCATATCGAGATCCCTAACCAACCCCCTTCAACATTTGTATAATCCCTGACCCACACAAATAGCATACGGGAAGTATACTTACTGACTGGAGGAGGGGTCGGACAACGCAGACTACATCTACATAGGGCCAGCCGCCAGAACCGCCTCAGCAAGGACCGGGCCTCCGGCCACCACGTCTCGCCGATAACATGAGACGAACGCATTTGGCGACGCCCAGCAAGGAGCCCGTAGAACCTCGCCCAACAGGGGCTCCGTTAACGAGAGCCCACGAGTCGGCCATCGCCCGGAACTCGTGGGCATGGACAAGTGACTAAAACAAGCGTATCATGTCCTGCTGTGAGAATCGCCAGCACCATTAACGAAGGGAAGCCCAGACGCGGCCATTGCCCGGGTCTTGTGACCCCGGGCCGGTGGCTGGGCAAAAAACTGGGTTCCCAGTAATAAAAAGCCCCCTTGGACGGAAGGGCCGACCACCACCCATCTCTTACCAGCCCTGACCTAATGCTAACAAGGTGCGCCAGGTACTCCGCCTCGGGTCAGGGCCAACGCCAGCAGGAAGACCGGCAGGACCGGCTCCAGCCAAGGGAGGCCCTCAACATAGGCTCAACCTGGAGCACGGACCAAGGCCTGAGAACACCGGTCGAGACCCAGGACGGTACCAGAGACCTGGAAGATGGGCGTCGTAAACAAAACGCCTGCATGATTCGGGAACTAGGCTCTCGATGCAGTATAATTCAAATAAAATTATTAAGTTTGCAATTGGCAAGCATTTACCAAATACTTGCATTTCCTTTACCATAGGCAAAACAACAAATGAGCCATGTTCTGGCCCTCAAATTGCAAACTCCACCACTACAATACTAGCCAAATATTGTCACTATAAACCCATTCTCATATAAATAGAGCGCCATGACGAATACCGCAGATACACTGCTAATGTTAGTGCCATCAGTAATAGGAAACCTACATACATATTAGGTCACCTCAATCATGTGTATCACTATTTCATGTGAGCTACCCCACATAAGCCAGATAAATGACTCTCAAGGAATCTATTGTCCATTAAGACTTAATTGCCCCCCCGCAAAACATCCTGAAGACCGTGGGGAGAAAGAGCCATTGAGACGGGAGGAGACGGCCTCGCGTCCCCCCCGCCAGCTTATATCTGCAACGACCATGGGACTGTCGGGAACCCAACCCCGACCGACCGTCCCTGGAGGGGCGGAAGAAAAACCCCCCAAATATCCTGCATCTGGAACATTTGTAGGGACCGGATGGAGAAACGACAACCGGCACTAGGACCACCAAGCTGATGAGGAGGCCGGGAACCTGCCAAGACTCCGCCGGAGCCAACAGCCTCATGCGTAGGCGACGGAAGGCATCTGAACCACCCGAAGGAATCACTCGTGACTTCAGCTCGATGATGAGGGACCTAGCGACCTGACCCAACTGAGTATCTCTGCAAGGAGCAGACGAAGTACGACCTCTGAACAGAGAATATCCGGACTCCTCGAGATCGTGGGGGCCTGGCACCACCGACACCTGCCGAAAGGGGTCCCTGGAGAAGGACTTCAGGCCAAATGAGAAGGCCTCGGCACTGAACTGACCGCAACCCAACCTGGGAACCGAGAGACTGCCAACAGCCTAGGCGAACGGGGGCGTGGGGATGAATGGAAGACTCCATGCTGAAACAAGGGACATCTAGAACGGCAAAAAACCGAGATACAATATCAGCCGGGGAGCCTCGTACGCAAGGGAACCAACGACACCGGATCAGGTTTAGTTACACAGCAACGGGGCTGAGGAAGAAGAAAACCCCGACTGTGTCCACGGAAAATTCAGTCCTCCCCCGGAAAACGAGGTATAGAACGTTGGGATACCAAGTTGGCTAACCACCCTATCAAAGCCAAACTGTCTTAAATGCAATGGCCAACCCGCCATCCGTGCACACGAGCATTCGACTGAGAAAGGGGAATCGAACTGATGAGTAACCGCCTTAACGAGGCTGACCCTATGATACAACTCCTTGTCCACAACATAAACAACGCCGATCGCGTGGCTTAAAACCAACAATGGCCCACTGGCCATCGCAACGGATCCCGGCGCATAACCCAGACCCACAGGCAACGTTATGCCCTGAGATCGGGCTCAAACCGGGCCGGATCCACACAGGCCTAGGGGAGATAGTAGTAGACAACAAACAAGCCATAAGACAAGAGTCGTGGCGACCCTGCCAGGACGCAACCTAAAGCCCTGGCGATCTCGTCCGAACACGAATCTGGACCCGCCTGGTCCGCAAACAGATGCCTCATCCTGCAGCCTCGCGACCCTCACTCGACGAGGGAAGCGAAACCTCCACAAAAAATATAACTGTCCGGCGCCCCACCTAGACGCCCGAAGGTAAAAACCAAAGGGAAGTCGGTGGGGGGGGGGGGGCACCGGCTCCCCCCCCACCCCACGGAACAGGAGCAAGGACAGCGATAAGGGGACCCGCCAGGGGTCGCGCGGGCACCCCGATAGGTCTACCGCGGACAGGGATCCCGGGGGAGCCAAAGGAACCAACGGAACCAAAGGAACCCGCCCCGCGCAGCAAAGGGCAGCGGAAAAGGGGACCCGCTAGAGGTCGCGCGGGCACCCCGATAGGTCTACCGCGGGCAGAGATCCCAGGGAACCAAGGGACCAAGGAACCAAAGGAACCTACCCCGCGCAGGTGACTAAACACCCCGTGGCAAGTGACGCGCATCAACCCGTGCGTCAAAGGACATGCGGTCAAGACGACTATATCGAGAGAATTTTAATACAGCTCACAGCATGACCTACGTCTAGACGGGGCTCAAACCATACTCCCGGCCGCTCCTCAAGAATCAAATAGCATTCACTGAGAGCGACAGGAACTTATCCATATGCGTAACCAAAATTTAAATACAAGCCATAACATGGCTCCTTTCTTAATTAATTTACCGTGGCAATTATCAAAAATTACGCTAGCGTCTAATAGCCCGGGGCGACACCCTGGCTAGCGCACGGATCGATCCCAACTACCTAAAGTAACGGGATCTCCTGGAAGCCACATCATAAAATCTATTCCCTCATACATTGTCGCACTGTCATGAGCAACGAGTATGGGACAAACTTCAAATTTAACTCTAAATATATACACACCAAAGAACCATATCACATAATGGTGACCCCAACGTGATGCGAACACGCAGTCTTCTGACCTGGAGTCAGAGGCGTTACCGCTGCGCCACGGCACCCCGAAATGTACATCACATCCCCCTGTACCACAGCACCAGGGGGAGCGCCGACAGAACGGACGAAAACAGCCGCAAGACTAAGAGTACTTACCCACGGCCTGGTGGGAACTGGCCTACCGAGACCAGGTATCCGGGAATAAGCAGTAGCCCGTCCATCCTGGGTAGATATAACCAGCGTGGTATGGTCGTAAGCTGGACGACGCCCAGTAGGCTCCTGGATGCACTGCTGACCCACGTGCGTCAAAGGCCTCGGAACGAGCTGGCTACTCCTGCTTGTGAGAGGAGTTATTGGTAAAGGTGAGAAGTGGCCCGGGGAATAACATCTTTTACCGTGGCGAACCCCAGCTAGCTTTAATATAGCTTAATTATCTAAAGCTGGGGTTAGTCGGCCTTACCGTACCGCCTGCGACTTACAACCGGGGATAGCACCTAGGCTGGCGCAACGGTCCCGGGCCCTGCAGTGATAGGGGGACCGTCTTCAGGATCACCCTACAAACCTTAAGCCAAGGGATCACCTGGGTGCCACAACATTGCCTCGCCCAACCGTGAGGCGCGAAAGGCAAAACGGGAGTGAAAATCCATTCCCCCTGGTCCCAACTCAACTCGAACCGGGGGAAGAAACCCGGCCTCAATCGCCCTGACTCGCGATCCTCGCTACCCGAGGCCAACGAGAGGGCAGCACAAGACCTAGCTTAGATACCACACACAACAAACTCACCTGGGTGTTACATACATTGTCTTGCCCACCTGTGTGGCAGAACGGAGTTCCAAAAAAAAAAAAAAACCATACCCCCCCCCGGTCCCAACACCCAGCGAACCGGGGGAAGGGAACCCCGGCAACAAATCTCTGAGCCTAGCCCCCCCGCGGGGGCTGCGGCGCGGAACGAGACACCCCCCCCATCTCGGGGGGGGGGGCGGAGCGCTGCTGCAAAGGCCCCCTCCGAGGGGGCCGCGGTATAAATCACACGAAAAAACGGCCGAAGCGCTGATTAGATTTCCACCACCGTGGTACTCAACTCGGTCACATTCCTATCGGTTTCTAACAATTCTATCAACTACTGACAACAATCCCAATTGTGTTAACTGACCCCGAGGCCCAGTGCTACCACCGAGAGAGGGGCTAGTAATAAGGAAGTGACAACAATAATACAAATCTAGACGATGCAGGTTTGAGACCTGAAATATCATACCGCTTGTCAGCCTGATAAGCGGTTTACTCTAAGCGAAGGAATCACGTCATGGGACTTACCCCTGGTCCAGAGGGGACTGGCCTCCCTCGGTCAGGAATCCCGGGAGAAGAAGTCACTCGTCCATGCTGGGTGCGACGTTTCGAGTGCACCGGGCGCGGTGTCCCGCGCCCGTCAAAAGCTATGGAAAGAGCGGACTTACCCGGCTTGCGAGAGGACTTACGTGTGCGGTGAGAAATGGCCCGAGTCTTGAACTGCTCACCGTGGCCAAAGCCGGACATCATAGGCGAATTACAACCGGGGACGGCACCCCGGCTGACGCCACGATCCCCGGGCCCTACGATGATAGGGGGACCGTCTTCAGGGGACCCTACTAACCCTCTAGCCATAGGATACCCCTGGGTGCCACAGCTACTGCTTCGCCCATCCGTGAGGCGCGAATTAGTAGCACGGGATTCTAAATTTGGTTCCCCCGGAACCGACATTGAACGCCCCGGGGGAAGGGAACCCGGCCTCAAACTCCCCGTCTCGTGACCCTCGCCGGACGAGGCCGACAAGACGTCCACCCAACCATCATCCGATGTCATACCTAGATGCACAAAGGAACAAGGTAAGAAAAAACCAAAAGAAAAAAGGGAGGTTAGCATCCCCCCATAAGCACCCCCGCACTTTTTTTTTTTTTTTTTTTTTAAAGTGTGGGGGAGGGGGGGGTGGGAGGGGGGGGGGGGGAAGGGGGTGGAGGGGCCAAGAACAAGCCACGACCCCGAGGTCGAGCCAACACACACCACAACAAGGTTATAAAAACAAAATGGCGGGCATGCAAGAATACGAACATGACATCAAAAATAAAAAAATAAAAAACTTTCAACATCATTCATGAATCGAGCACAACGTCTCCGAAATGATTGACGGCCATGGAAAGAGAGGAAGCAACATTATACACGAGCCAAGACGCAAGACCCCCCGAACGAGGGGGCCGAGAAAGCCCAAATAAAAACCAATCTTATACATGACCCGAGGTATAAAACCCCGAGAAAAAATTTAACTGAGAGTGAAAACTCGGACCGAATCTCGCCCGTAACTACGGGGGAACACTCCCACCGCGAGCCGTCCAAAAATTCACGCATGCGTCATTTTCTTAACCACCAACGGAGCGCCAGAAAAACCTAACAGAAAGCTCCGAAAATGGTCTCAAAATCGCTTCTGACAAGGTCCAAGGACTTACAAATCAAATAGGGTTATTGCGCTACACTGATAGATAGAAAAGGAACGGTCTTACTTTAGATTGTAGACTGCTACGAAAATTCTTAGAATCAAATGTAAGAGCGCGATTTTCAGCGTGACTGTCTCTAAGGCGTCGCAAATGAAAGAGGACAATTATGGCCCAGCGCCGGGTATAGGTGGTGTAGTCTCGGTCCAAGGCAGTTTCTTTTTAGGGTGGTTTTTAGCGAGTTGTTTTCTGTGCATCCAAATGGATATAAATGTTGAAGGGGGTTGGTTAGGGATCTCGATATGGATTAGGGATCTCGATATGGATAATGAAAGGAAACCATTAGAATATATCCGGAGACAATAATTATACTGCTGCAAATTGTTACTGGTAGTCTTTGTCTTTTTAGGCCAGGCACAAGTTGAGCCACAGATGAGAATTCGGGCCAATGACATTAACAAGCCAGGTGGAGAATTGAATTTGCTGACATGTTCAAACAAACATATAAATATGACAATTCCTAGGATATCAACATGAAAGTTTCTTATTTAGTGAATCCTTTTGAAAATACATCTACAAAATAATCAAAGATGAACGCAATTCTAAGTTCTTAGCTTTTTTTGTGAAGTATGTGGAAGAATTAATATACCAGAATAAAGTAATACCATTCATTGTGTGTGTGTGTGTGCTGTGTGGCTCATTTCATCATTACGTCACATCGGACTAATTTAAAACATTTTGTTGTATAAATGTCTGGCGGGCTTGAATAGATATATCTTCTCTAAGAGTGCGTAATTTCCATTTGTTCTTTTTTTTCATGTTTAAATATATTTTTTTATTTTAAATGCATATTTGTACATATTTTACTCTGTAAATTGATTGTACATTTTCAGGTGCTTTCTTGATTATTACATCTTTGGATGCAGATTTGGTAGAACCGGACTGCCTGTTGCTTGTCCCATTCATCTGTTAGCAAACTCACTTGGTAAGTGTCTTTCTATGTATACCCTATCAAAATAATTTTTAAAATATGCGCAGTACAGGATGTATCCCTTGAAATATTAAAAAAAACATAGGCCTGAATTCTCAAGTCGCGTTTAAGTCCTGTTTGATTAAGCTGTGGTCTAAACACCTGTTCAAGTCCCATCTAACTTTAGTCACAAGGTCGTTGGTATTCTGAAGTTGTGACTAAGTCCTGTTAACCTGTTCACTATGACATTCTGAAATCCTGATAGACTTTGTACATAGCCCACCCGGTTTCCGTAAGCAACGGGTTTAACTGGAATTCCAGTCTAAGTCCTGTTTAACTTAAGAATTATGTGAGGGGTAGTATAAGCTCAAAATGAAGCTACTAAATGTAGCGAAAACTAGACTATGCAAAAGAACATCCAACTACGGTATATTTAGTAACTCTGCACCTAGTATAAAAGCCGTCCCGCAGCGTGGTACAGCCATTGTGCGCTTGTTTTTCAACCTGTAATATACTGTAACGTACCATAATGTAGCTATTAATGTAGTTGGATGTACTGTGATTTGGACCTGTAATGACACCCGCAGTACAACATACTTTAACGTAGTATGACGTAGCATGATGTAGCACAGACCATACTTGAACGTACTTAAAATTACCTCTTCTCGGCAGTGAAGGGCCGGTCACATTTACGGTAGTGGAAGTAGTTGAACGTAATGGAGGCTAACGAAGTTGAACGTAGTTGAAGGTAGTTGAACGTACCAGCATCCGTACCCTACCATAATTGTCCGTGATGCTAACTTGGTATTAACTCGGGGAAGCCATGATTTTTTATTTAATTTTTGAACATGTTCAAAAGAGCGGTACGTTAGAGGCATCCGTGATGCTAACGTAGTCTAACGTAGTATAACGTACTTCTTGACGCACTCAAACGTACCCCAGCATACTTTAGTTTTAACGTACTTTACCGTGCACACAACCAGCATCAGCACTCTTGGTCCAGGCATGTTTTAGCAAAAAAATTAGACAAATTTCACAGAACTGCTCTGTTTGAAAAACAAGCAAACAATAGCCGTACCACACCTCGGGCTGGCTGCATACTCCGTGCGGAGTTGCTAAATACACCGTAGTGACGTTCTTTAGCGTAGTCTAGCGTAGTCTAGCGTAGTCTAGCGTAGTGGCTACCGTAGTCCACTGTACTCCAGCGTGTTCAGACGTACCACTCCGTACCTGTCTGTGAGCGAGCTGCATCCGAATTAGCGTAGTCTAGCATAGTCTAGCGTAATTTATCGTACTTGAACGTACTTATCTGTACTCTTCTGTGGCTCATCACCGTACCTTAACGTAGTTCAACGTAATTTAACTTAGTTTAACGTACTTACACCACGTCTGACCCACGTTAAGTTACCCTACGGATCACTACATCCACTTCCGTAAATGTGACTGGCCCTTGAAACTGACCACGGTAAAGTATGTTAGAGTTAGTTTCAGAACGCTAAGAGGTACGTTATGACTACATTAGACTTCGCTTCAGTACATTAGCATCACTGATTTAAATTTTGCCTCTAACGTACCGCTCTTTTGAACAAGTCCAAAAATTAAATCGAAGATCACAGCTTCCCCAGGTTAATACCAAGTTAGCATCACGGACAATTACATTATGTACATTCAACTACCTTCAACTATGTTAAACTATGTTAGCCTCTACTAGCAGGCGCGCCGATTCCACCGAAAACACAATGCATTGGGGGGGGCAGAGCATTGTTCACAAACAATGCTCGGCCCCCCAACGCATTGTGTTTTCGGATGGAATCGGCGCCACTGTCTACTAGATTCAACTACGTCCATTAACGGCTATGTGACCACCCCTTTAATATTACAAAATTAAACATTACGCCAAGTAAAATCAGCCTGGCCTGTTGACTGACATAGCTTTATAAGTCACAGGAGTGACCTAACTAGTGTCTGACGTTGCTGTTCCATGGCTTGTCCATGGCCTCAGAGGCTTGCATATTATTGGGTGTTTATGGTCACTTAATAATGTTACTATTCATTGAGTATCAATTTTTATTCGTACTTAAGTTTGAATGATTCAATTATTACTTTATTAGTACTACTTGATTGAGCCAAGATGAAAGTTCCTCACCGTGGAAACAACTACTTATTAAACTAGAATATCACTTTATAGAAGGATAAACAAGTTATCCAGCGAAACCAAATTTGTTTGTTTGTGCTACCAAATGTAATAATTGTATAAATGTATTGCATTGTTTTATTTTCTGGATCTATGCAGGCACAAAATGGTGTGGGGGTTCAGAAATCCCTTTGCGGTTATAAATGACGGAATCAATTTCGTGAAGACGTTCGCACAAAATGCTAATACAGCTACTGTTTAATGCGGGAGAAGCTGCCAGGCAAAGTGGTCAATTAATGAGAGCATCTGAACATACAGCGAAGGAGGTAACTGAGCTCGTCAGATATGGAAGAAGCACAATGGCGCCCAGAGTTACCAGCTTAGTTGATACAATGAATGAATGCACTGGGAAGGTATGCGAATTCACCGACACCCTGGGCCAAAAATCTGGACGACTGTTGGATTCAGCATCTGGCCTTGTTGAAACATTGCATGATGGCACAGGAGAATTTATGCCGAGGGTTGCCACATTAGTTGAAACTGTGAGCGACGGTACAGGAAAACTGATGGTAAGAGCTTCTACCTTCGCTGGTACAGTAGATGAAAAAACCGGACACCTGATGACAAGAGCTTCAAATTTGGCTGATACTATGAATGAAGGTACAGGGGAACTTATGGCAGAAGGTTCTCAGTTCGTTTCCACAGTGAACCGCGGAACTGGGCAATTGATGACCAGAGCTTCTGGGCTCGTTGATACAGTGAACGAGGGTACTGGTCAACTGATGACAAGGGCTTCTGAAGTTGTCACGACAGTTGACAAAGGCACTGGAAAAGTGCTGGACAGTATCAGGCATAAGATAGATCTCACTGCGCCTGTCATACAGACATTAACAAGGCATACCCTCTCTCTGAGTAGTGTGATAGATAGCAGCAAAATGCTGCTGGATATGATTCCACCAGCAAACCAACTGATGCCAGTCAAGTTAGTTGTTCTTGTATGCTCAGCATCATTGGAATCCACCGAGGTTATGCACTGATTGACACCTCCATTATAAACATGTTCCACTTCTTTACTTTTGTGACCTTCTACCCGTTCAAATGGTTGAGTTGTAAAATAGATGAAAGCACATGTCCTGAAGAGTACCATGAGAACAAAGTCAGAGAAATAGGCGAAAAGCTCCAAAATCTGGAAATTGCACTTGTGTTAAACAAGTTCTTTGCCTTAATTGTAGATTTTTGCTCAGTCATATTCATGTCTGCATTACTGAAATTCATGCTGCACTACAATTATCAAGTGCGTATGATGAAAGCACAAGAGAAAAAGCCTGTATCTCTCTTTGTTTGCAACATTTGTTGCACTGCCCCAATGGACTTTACATTTCTACCATGCTTCCATATGTACTCCTGCCTCAAATGTACACAAAAAGAGCGCAAGAAAAGTCCAGTGTGTCCTGTCTGCAATATTCACTACAAACAAACAAAAAAGGTGATTGTTTACAAAGAGACTAAATAAGATATCAATATCACACTGACATAACTCCAGCAGCATGGGTGTATGGGGGGGGGGGGGGGGGGGGGGGGGGTCCCCCTTACCCTTTGAACTGGTCTCCAGACCACCTTTGAGCGGTCTCGACTTTCATAACCAATGGTCTTGGCGCCACATTTTATCAAGTGGCCTCGGTCTCGAACTCAAACATTTTTGACATATTCTGGTCTCTGCCCTTTTGAAGGATATCGGACACCCCCCCCCCCCTACAAAATTTGGACAGAAACCCCACCCCCCCCCCCCCCCCTCAAAATGTTGACCCCCCCCCCCCCCCTTGGAAAATTGTTGACAGACACCTTCCCTCCCCCGCCCATACCTCAACCAGTGGTCTCTGTAATTTTGGTCAACAAAATACCCCCCCCCCCCTTGAACAAATCCTGGGTACGCCAGTGTCCAGCAGTGTCAACTGACTGTATCCCACAGCAAGCAAATTGCCACCCAAAAGCCAGCCTATTGGTGGGGGCAGAGTGACGTCACTTCCGCTTACTGATGACATCGCTGACCTTGGCCTATTTGAAGTCTTTATGTGTTGGGGGGATGGGGCTTTATGAAATTTCAAGATAGTTACCTTCGCAGATCACCGAGGCAACGTATAGTTTTGCATCCATCACCCCGAGAAAGGAGATTTGGTTATTTGCTTTATATCCCTCATATCATTTTGACCCCCAACGACCTATAACTAACACAAAGTGCTCAAAAGTTCGGGATATTAGGCAATTGATTAAGTTTTTTATTTCAATTTTGTCAATCCTGCACATGAACAAGATTTATGATTAAAAGGCTAAGACGCTTATACCGTTGTCTATTAAGCGTAGCCGCGCGTAAACTTTGCGCACCAGCGCACTACCTTTCTGCGCACAAATGCACGCACGCGTACTTGAGCGCCCACAAGCGTTCGCATTGGCTGCCGCTGCGTTCTGGGTTGTCATGGAAACAAAACAACTCGGTTGTAAACGTTCGCTGATTCCTAATTTAGAGGTTGTTAACAACGTGCCCTATGAGATCACATGCGTAACAGCAATAAAGAACTGTACAAAAGAACTGTACAAAAGTACTATATGAGGTTGGGATTTGATGGGAGAAATTATACTTGAACACGTGACAGCGTTTCGACCAATCACATGGGGGCTAGAACATTCTCATGAGGGATATAAAAGAAACTATATCATTGTTAGTATTATCTTGTTGTGTACGTTCTGATTATTCAGATAAAGATATATAATGATATATAAAATGTATAATATGTTATCATTATTCTACGTCATATGTTGAACCAGCAAACAGAAATCTATTTTAATTTAAAGTAGATATTTGATTTGTTTCACATTGATTGCATATTTGCATCATATACCTTCCATGTACATGCACATGTACACGTAATTCCTTTGTTTATAGAATGATTCCTACATTGAACTAGTATCATTGTCTTTATTATTGTCATAATTCATAATGATGCTTTGTTTTGTATTGTATACCTATAAATACGCAGGATTATTTACATTTACTGTAGCATGTACATACATGTTCATTAAAATTATGATTTTTCCTACAACTAGATTAGATCTGTAAGTTCTATAAATTCTTTTGTCAATCTTAATAATCTTTGTATTTATTTGAACATTTAATGTATGGTGTATATTGTATCAGTATAAAGTAAAGAATTTTGTCATAATCATGTTTGTATTTGTTTTAACGCTAATTGCTTGTTGTATACTGTTAAGTACACACGATTATCTGCATTTTGACACAACCATGTACATACATATTATATATCATAATTTATCATACAAATATTATTAATATGTATCACGTTTTGTTATTGTATAATGTACAATGTATATGAATATCTATAGAAGCAAGTATATTCCTACAACTAGTAGAATAATAATTATTTTGTCTCATTCCAGATAATCCATTCAACTGCGTTCCATGTATCGTAGCCGATTCCCTCTTAGGATTGTAACAGATGTATATAGTGCATTCAAGATCACGCATGCACAAGCATATAAAGCTTGCATAGAACAAGCTCATAAGATCTTATAGGAATTGTGACAGGATTAGCTCTAATTTCCCCCTTTTTTCAAGTTTTAATTTGCTATCATTAGCAAGGAACATTAATGATTTATTAAAGTGTAATCTACAAAATAATAAACTGTGCTGCTCTTAACCTGTTGCCTTTGATATTCTGAAATCCCCATCTTGGTTCCCGTAGGCAAGGGTTAATTTTGAATA
>JBAMJV010006433.1:0-70798 GCA_037951105.1 Echinarachnius parma | reverse complement strand
TTGAGACTCGAACGAAGGGTAAACATAAATTTTTGAGATAAATTGAACAAAACTAGAAATTTTGTGTACAAAATGTAATGGGCGTGTCCACAACTTTGCCAGAGTACGTTGCCACTTTTGAGTCACTCGAAGAAATACAATGGCTCTTTTCAAAGGAGCCATAGTTTATCTTATTTCTTGACCGATTGTGCTCAAATTTTCAGAGACTATTCATTATATTTAGCATCTTATAGTGCATACAACAATTGTCTGGATTTCATTGCTCCTTTAAAAAGGATATCGCACAGCTTGCGTATATACAAACGTTCAGATCCATCGCCCAGCTAAAAATATACGCAAAACTACCGTGATGGACATCAACCACGGAAACAAACCCCGTCCTCTTATTATATAATACGGGACTTTTCGATTTGTACGTTCACTAGTGAGACTGTACAGACGTCATTTTTTTGAAGCAGTGCGCATGCGCATCTACGTGCCCGTCCGTTCGTACCAGATATCTAATACGTGTACACCCCGCTGTTTTGCCGTCGGTCTAGACTCTGTGACGACAAGCACTATTTGGCTACTAAAAACACGTCATATATAGCTGTTTATATCCCTTCTATGAATATTCATGAGTATTCTTAGAAACGTGATTGGTCAATTGGGGCTCTCACAATAAAGATTATTTCCACTATAAATCTGAAATCGAGGGGAATTGTTTACTAATTTTTGCCGATACCATGAAAATAACGTTATAGATCAATATTGCCCCATAGAGATGCGTGTAATAAACGCATTCTCCGGAGGCGGAGGTCTGTTTTCAGCTTGCGAAAGATTCCTCGACGAGATTTTTCCCAAGAGTATTTAAAACGAAAACAGAATATTTTCACCCGTGAATATCAACATGTTCAAAAAATATACTAGGAGATGCATTTCATGTATAACATGGCGGTTTTCGAAGTAACAAATTCGGAAAATGGTGCACATTTTTGCATCGTTTTGTCCTTCCATGGTCGTGACAGTAAATCATTTAATTTATATAATGTGTACGAATAGCTATTTCCCATTCAATTACACACGTGTGTATGTAAAGCAGGGTTAATTATTCACTTTGTGCGCACGTTTTGCATTTGTGTGCGCTTAGTTGTTAATGCGCGACCAAGAATCGGAAAGATATCGCAATACGCGCTCTGGCCAGGACTATTGCGCAAAGGGGCTGCAGTGTCACAAACAGTACATAGTGCAGTGATGGTTCTATGATCCATGGTTTTTTTTCCTTTATATATACTTAAGTTATTTGAAATCATTTATTTAGATGATTATAATCATGCGAAGGATACAGTGCAAACAGAAGGATATAAAACAAAATATACCAAGCTTTTAGTTCAAAAGTATAGTGGGAAATTATATATCTTCGGAGGGACTGGCATAGTATACTATTTTTGTCCTCGGGGCTTCGGCCCTCGGAAAAAATAGTTCTATGCCAGTCCCTCCTCAGATATCTAATTCCACTTTACATTCTCACAGCTTGGTATATTTGTATAATATTTCTTGTTTCTCTGCTAGGGTCTCACTGTAAAACAGGTTAACTGAGACTATATGATTTAAATGAACTTGTCTATAAAGGTTCCTGTTTATAGCGTCCACTCTTCTTGTCTGCATTGGGTGGTCACTATACACAGGTTTTACTATATCTCATTTTAATTCTATGGAGTCCTGTCAATAATAAGTCACCTGTATTATAGCGACCACTCCATGCATTGTTTCATTTGGATGGTCACTATGCACAGGTTATGACAGTACACTGTGTTCATGAAATTTGTCTATAAAGGTCACCTGTTTATAGCGACACATTGTCTTGTGCACTTGGGTGGTCCCATACAAAGTTTCCCAGCTAGCCACCTGATTGTCGGGCCGATGTCGGAATTTGGTTGCCGGATGTCGCATATCGCCGTTGGCTCGAGGTTAAAATGTCCGCAGCCCAACATCGGCACGACGTCCATTTTTGTGATATATATAGGCATAACGTCCTTTTTCCGGACAATGGCCTCACATCATCCGAATAACATGGGGTGGTCCCAGATTTATACGATCGATATATCTATTGATATTTCAGCTGATTTTGACCGATTTTTATCATTAAGTTTATTCTTGTGAGAAGCTCGTCCCTGAAACCCCATGAAAATATGGTTGGATTGGCGTAACCCGCCCGACCATAAAAATACCGCCGACCCTAAGAAGGGTTTTTCTGATGTTTTTCTTTTCCAATTGCGATTTGTGTTATTGTGTGTTTATGTGTGTTTTTGTGTATTTGT
Organism: Echinarachnius parma; assembly: GCA_037951105.1. Classification (NCBI taxonomy): domain Eukaryota; kingdom Metazoa; phylum Echinodermata; class Echinoidea; order Clypeasteroida; family Echinarachniidae; genus Echinarachnius; species Echinarachnius parma. The sequence goes on along the minus strand of JBAMJV010006433.1, from coordinate 68,498 downwards.
GCGATATCCTGGAAAAAAAAAAAAGAAGAAAAAAAAACCCTACCTGCCTACCCTAATGTTAGTTGCCCGTTACTCCAATCAACAAAAAATTGATTTGGGCCTAACTCCGAAGGATGGAAATCAACTTGGAGATTATGCGAGGGATACCCAATGATATGCAGCTAATTTGTATACTATAATTCTAAACATTATACACACTAAGAACAAAGGGATAAATGTAATGCACTTTGAAAAAGGGGCAAACCGTTTGACACACTTTGTTGCTCCTTTAAAGGTGCATGAATTCCCACGTTTAGGTGAGTGTTAAGATGCAAATTACAGTTTGCACCTTTATTGCGTCATAAAGATGCAACTCTGCACCTTTTAGAGTTATCAATACACCTTTACGGTGTATTGTTTAACCTTCAAGTTATTTGGTGCAGCTATAGGCACTTTGTAAGAAGGTGTAAAGTTGCACTTTTAAGTGCGCCCAGTGTGGCAACGGTTTGCAATAGGTGCAAAGTTACTATCCTTTGTTTACTTCGCGTCTGTATTTAAACAACCTTTTTTTATTTTTCTTATCGCTGAGACAAATATTAATGGTATAAGCAAAAATTATGAAGTGGAAAAGTACAAAATGGTTACACTTTATTTCTTTGCACCTTTTCAGCACCTTTTCAAAAAGGCGCGACGTTTGAACATTTTAAAGGTGAAATTTATTTGCAACGGTGACAGCTCATTAACGGTAGAACTTTGCACCTGTAGGTAAGGTGTAAAAGTTGCACTTTAGATTAAAGGTTCAACGTTAGACTCAAAGTGGTCAGAGTGGCATGTTAGTAGGGTGCTACGTTGCCTCCACAAGATGCAACGATTGCACCTTTAACCCAAAGGTGTGCACTTTTTTTTGTTAATATTTAAGTGCAAATGTGCGCCTATAAAGGTACTCCCAGTGTGGCAAAAAGAAGGTGCAGATTTCACCCATTTTTTCTTAGGGTGAGAGAAAGAAAAACAAGAAAAATGGAATTGATCCCCGGAGGTATCCAATTCTCTTTGTTCTTATTCATTTATGTAATGGGGGTGTATTGTGGAAAATGATTTTAAGTTACAAAATTATTGTATATACGTTCATATCTACGTCACTAAAATACATTTTATTTCCTTAAGTACAGTTTCAGAATACGATTTGGCTAAAATATTTAAGTTACGTAGATCGCAATAGATTGTTGTTTGAATTGTTTTAGAATACTCTCCCTGGTCAGTTTCTATATATGTTTTACATTTATAGCAGCACAATGCATATTAATTTTTCTAAAGTGTCAAGATTATTGTTTTATATGATAGAAAATACAATCAAAGGCTTGCTTGATAATATTTATTAGGAATACAGATCCTGTACACCTTTCGCAAGCAAAATTGAAAAGTTCCGAGTGACCTGCAAACTCTAATATGAAGTCAATTATAATTCAAAGCAGTATTGGGAAACGTCCCACACTCAACAATGTGTAAGAAATTTTATTAATATGGGATTATACAAATTAGCACAGAAAACCGCCTAATTATTGAAATATTTGCAATTTAGAAACCCGATCTATATTACAGATTGATATCGTCGACGGTTTGAATTGAAATGTTCGTCTCTCACTAGAATATACAAAGCTAAACCCCGCCGCACGGGCAGAATGTTTAGCAGATCGGCTATCTGCAATATTAGTGACCGGGAAAGTCCCGGGCCAAACATGATGTGCGCCGCTCAATCTACTCGGCTCGCGCATGGAATTTCCCTTATTTTCTCCTATTTTATAAATAGGTTCATAATTTACCACATAAAGCCTCTTTTTATAGCTATTCATCAACCATTTTGAACATTTTCGACTAATTTGTTGGCAACAGTGTGGACGGTTCCGTACTTGTCCAAATAGCTTGTTCCATAGTAAGTATGCTGGCCTTGATACCTGTGTAGCCCACGAGGACTTGAATCCTCCTTTTTTTGCGTGGAATTATGTATATTGTCAGATTTCCGCATGATAAATTCACTACGACATCTTGTTCTGATCTACGACACTTTCCGCCCGTGTATGATCACGGCTCACGTTAGTTGCTTAGCATTTTTTTATTAGCCTTTCTTTAAGCTTATTTAACCCTATCAAGCCCAAGGTGAGCTTTTTTCCGATCACCGGTTCCACAGTTTGTGCTCGATTTACACCAAGTTCTGTGGCTTTTCCTAAAATCATATTGCAAACATTTTGTGTAAAAATTGAATGGATCAGATCTTCTCGTTGTCCATGGTAACCATACAACTGTAAGAAACATGTTTTCATTTTTTGTTGTTGAAAATGTGTGTGTTTTTTGGGTTCTTTTTTTTGTTTTTGTTTTTTTTTTTATTGTTTTTTTTTTGGGGGGGTGGGGCACATTTCAAAGAAAAAATGGTAGCAGGTTGTCATGAAATTCATTGTTTTTAAAGACAGAATTGCGTAAAACAAAGAAAAAGTATAAGAATTAAATCAAATATAGTGTTTATGTATTTTTATATGATATTTGTGATTAAAATTTGCTAATGTAGTTTCTCATGATTGGCAACAAACAATTTGAAATGAACACAAATCCACTTTGGTTCAAGTTTATAAGGTAAAAAATTAAGAAATTGCCTACACCAAAGTATCATGTACTGTAATGTGTTTGCTTACTCGTATGAAGGTCACATAAAAAATGACTTTGCTGACCTATATAATGGGCCCCTAAAACCCACTAAATTCCACAGAAATGTTACACACAAGTTAAATTTGCCTGCCTATATCAGTCCATTTCGTAATAACAGCTCAGTAATATATGAATTCAGAGCATGTTCTATGTTTTTCATCATCATCATACATTTGTAAATAGGGCCCTCATATAGTAACCTTAAGAAATGTTTATGATGGCAACCTGAAGAGCTTGACCTGCTTGACATGTGTGCCAAATATGAATGTGGCTGATTTAATAATAAATGAATTGTGCCCCCCCCCCCCCCCCCCCCCCCAACGGGAATACCAATAGCTTGGGCTTGATAGGGTTAACAAAATATTCCAGAAAATCCTTTTCTTCAATGATTGTATTAAAATCTTGTACTGAAAGTATTTCATAACAACTGGGGAAAAACGAAATATCATAGTATCGTTATTGTCCTATTTATGAAGTTTATAGGTATTATAATGAAAACTACACTCTCCCTTTGAACTTGTGGAGTTTACAGTTTGTTTCTAGAATATGATGCATGGTGTACCTACAGCTTGTTTTCATTTTTATCAGAACTAACTATTTTAACATGAGAAGAGACTTAAGGATCTTCCATCTTTCATATATTTTGTTTCTACGCGATTAGGATCTGCACTTTATTACTTGACATGCTGAGTTATAAGATAAATAATTTAGCTTCAACTATGATTTACACCCAAAAAGAAACTAAATACAGTTTGTTAATGTTTAAAGGGATAGTTGAGTTTTGGTAGAGAGGGCGCTAGACTACTTATTTTTTTGTGTGGTAATGAAAAACTGAGTGTAAAATTTGAAAGAGCATAATATTTAAATAATAAAATCATCTTTGTTTGATCAAAATCGGTTCAGAGACGGTTGAAATATCCATAAATATAACAATTTGTAATAAAGCTGGGGCCCCAGGTTTATTAGAGAATTTTGAACCAGCCGTTAACAATTCAAACAAATGCTTCCTCTTTTCAAAAAGTTACAAAATAGGTATTTAAATAGTTGTTGGTTATTTCTCTATCTAATCACTATTTCAACAAAGCATCACATGCACAATATTTTATTCAAATTGGTTTAAACCGATGAGTGTTTAGAGAGCGCCCTCTTACGTTTTAACGGCTTTTTTGAATGAAAACATGATCTTTACTACGTCATTTGTAATTTTGTGTTCTTTTCTAGTTATAACTATTAGTTTGTAATGTAATGATGCAGGTTTTGGTTACTAAAATTCAGTTTCACCAAAACTGTACTCTCCTTACCAGAACTCAACTATCCCTTTAAATGCTAAATAAGCAATCAGTCTTAAACTCAAACATTGAAATTATTCATAACAGTAAGTATACGAACACAAAAATAGCAATCTGAAAATATGGTACGTGGTTTTCTCGTTTGAACGATTACAAAATATATATTCATTCATCAAATATAAAGTTTCATTGTTATGATACTTATGTTCGAATGTAAAATTGCTTTATGACAATTTATAACGATTTTTTACAGAAAATACGTTTATATTTGAACTACATATAACTAACAATGTTCATAACCGCATATCAAAGCCATCTTTTCTCTAGAATTATAATATTACGCCAATAATTTAAAGACTAAGAAAAATGAAAACATAAATGCTCACCTTGGCCATTGGTTTGACTGGCGACATGTCCGATCAACATGAGCAAATTGACGATTATCGGATTAATCGACATGATAATGAGATACGTTTATTAGTTAGCTAAACCTGTTTTCCATGTCAGATTGCGATTACAGCTGAATAAAAACATAACTTCCGCAACGTATTGCACACACGATGCAACAGCCAGGGATAACTAACGCTACACACTAAATGTGGTTTTCTTGTATGAGCAGGTAGTGAACACATTCAATGAAGCTAGACGCAGCCGACGGAACAGAGGCTGATAGATTCGTTCTATAAATACGACAAGAACTAACTGTTAAAGGTGCACCTGTAAAGAGTCAGATATTGCCCCAAATGACATTTGAGACTTCAATCTTGTACCAAAATCAATGTAAGTCCAAATGATTTGTAAAAGTTTCCTTGAAAAGACCACTGCTTTCTGGTTAAAAAAGTGACAATATGCTTCAGCTTTTACAACGGACGTTTATGAGGTTCATGACCGTTCATTAACGCTTTTGAGCTGAATGATAGATATCGTCATACTAAATAGGCATTTGAAAAATTCTAACCCTATTTTATTCTTCTCATACCATAAGCTAAACAACACGGTAGAAGGGAAACGAGGAGGTTCCAAGTACTTGTCGTGGAGTAAGACACTTTACAGGCATCCCTTTAAATAATATTCTAGAAACGACCACAACCCCCAGGCCTGCGCTCCTACGTAAGCCCACGATTTTGCTTTTCACTCGCGCATCTATACACAATTATCGGAGCGTAAACAATCTTTGAATAATAGGTTTTTATCATAGTAGTATGATCAATCAAACAGAGGTACAATAAAGGTACTTGTGCTATGATTCAATTTTCTATCTGAGCAGGAAATAGAAATATTACTAGTTTGTCAAATTCCGCATTTGAACAATCCAAATATTTATGAATGATTTTTTGTATATAGATATGTCCTGTTAAAATTGTATTATTTATAATATACGGCTCCATGTAAAAATGCCATTGGAAAAAAATAGCAGAGGTACTAATGACAATGGTGAAAATATCAGCAGTAAAAAAGCCAGGGGTAAAAATGAAAATTAGAGAAAAGTCAGTGACAAAAATGCATATCGCATCACACTATTGTATTTACTTTTGAGGGCCGTTATAATATTGATGAAAATAAACATTATCCTCCTTTTAAGAGTTTTGAAATTGACATTTTGTATTCCTAACTTCAATACTCTCCGAATGTAATGATATGTTTATGTGGCAACATGAGTATGTGTGCTTGGTATGTATGAATGGTTTTCAAATGTGTGTCCATGGATGTACAGTATAAACACAGTAATTGTATAAAAGTCTTTACATTTTTCATATCTCCAAATTTGGAATCAATGTTACGTCTAAATATTACTTGAAACTTTCAAAAACAATTGCATATAATCGTTTTAAACAGTTAATGAGTTATTGTTTAAAGGGACTTAGTAATATTGTCAAAATCTTCAAAATCCAATTGTAATTCTAGCGGTTCCCTCATACCTTGTTGTATTTGTATTAACAATAAAAGCATGGGACAGGTTTTGTTTTGTTTTGTTATCATTATAACCGTGCATAAGTTGGTTAACATTTAGTTACAGAAGGTTTTTGATTCATGATGATAATCATGATAATAGACATGTGGTTACTAAATACATAAAATGTCGTAATAAAATGGCCGGTATTCTAAAGTCGTGTATTAGTCGTGTTGACTAAACAGTTGTTTGAAGTACGCTTTAGGTCCCATCAAACTTTAGTCACGACGTCGTGACTAAACTGTTGGTATTCTGAAGTCATGACTTAGTCCTGTTAAGCGCGAAGTCCCGATTAAGTCCTGTTTAACTTTAGAATAACGCAAGGGGTAGTTTAAGTCCTGTTTAAACACACGATTCTGCTGCTTTTCAACCTAAGGTATACTCTCGTACCGGAAACTTTCGGCGGAGAATGATGGTACGTACACCCTGTTGCACCACAAATTGTCGTCCCTGCACACATTTTCGCCGACGAAAATTGTTGCAAGAGGCTACAATTTGTGGTCCGAGATTTTCCCCAAATGTCGCCGACGATTTGTGCAGGGACGACAATTTGTGGTGCAACATACCCTCTTAAATTTCAAATAAAAATATCCGGATTTTTTCCTCATGTTGCCCTATTATTTCTTTCAATAATATATACAGGTTTTCCCGCTCAATTTGATACGTTTTTCAATAAAATTTACTACGGGCCATTCAATTTCACGTTATCGTTGCACCTTTAACCTGAAGGTGCAACTTTTATATGGATGTAAATTGTAAAGGTGCACCTATAAACTTGATGCCAGTCTGGCAAAACAGGCTGGTGATCCCTTTTTTCTTAGCGTGTACAATGCCCATCTAATACATATTGTAACAAGAACATTGGCCGCTGTGATGGACAGTTGGTCTTAATGATAATGTTTCCTCGCAATTATTTTTCTAAGCAGGATATCACTTGTATTGGTCTCTATAGACAGGTTGAATGTAGCTATTTGACTCCTCTCTTAGACAGATTATAGTGTGCATGCAGTATTTCATACTGTATTCTGTGCTGTTTGGGAAAGTACGCCGTACATAAATAAAATGTCTGAATATGGAAGCTCCGTTCGGAGCCGATTATGAACATTAAATTGTGTCTGTGGGGTCCTTTACAGATTTAACTTTGTTTCCAATAGCCTTCTGTAATCTGTAAGACATACTTGTTCACTTGCAATTGGTTTTAGGTGGTAACTCGGATGCGAAATACATCCAACAAGCCTTTTCATCATCAGTAAAAGTACGTATATCACCCACTCAATGCCGCGAGATAACCACGGGTCTTGATACATATGACATGTAAACGATTTCCCCTTTTACTGTTTATTAATGAACAATGTTTATAACCAATTGCCAAAGCCGTTTCTCGCTATATTTGATAACACAATGCTTATAATATATGAATACTTGAAATTAAGTGAAAGCAAAATAAATACATCAATTCAATTACTTACCTTGATCATAGGTCTGGCTAATAGCATTTTAGTTTGGTAATAGCGATAAAATGAAGAATATCAGAGTAATTTCGACATGATCTTGCCAGTCATTGCAGGCTGCTCAGCTTGTATCATCATGTGCTCATGTCGTATCCATGATTTTGCGATCACAGGAATAACCTCATTTCATTAATAATGCATACAAAACACATGATAATGTATGCAATCAAATTGTAATGCTTGAACAAATTGAAAAAAACTGTTACCACACCCACTGTATGCGTCATTATCAGAGCGCATATCTTAGCATTTAATTTTCAAAACCACATTTCAAATAAACCATGAATACAAGTGGCGTAGCTATCGGGGCACTGCCCCACCCCCAATAATTCTACTTACAAATTGTTCAATAAAAAACATTAAGAAAAACACGATTTCATAAAGTATGCCCCAGAACATTTCTATGTCCGGACCCCACCCCCCCCCCCCCCTGCCTCCCAATCAGTACGACCACTGTACGCCATTGGATACTATGACCAAAACAAGGAGAATTTCCAAAATCAACATGGAGAAATACAGAGAACAACGAATGACATGAATGAGGAACAATGTATGAACCTAATTCACTTTGACAAGTAAAATTGAAGTTATACAAGTACAATTGAAATTTCAAATTTAGCACCATCTCTGTTGACATTGGTAGTCTTCCATGAAGTTCCTATTCATAATGTATAATGCACAAATAAGTATGACTTTTAGTCCTATATTACCTGCAATATGTGTGCAGTATTTTCTCTAACTGCGATTAAATGAGCAGCCCCAATTGTCTTGCCATGTAGAAAGTGCAGACCGTATCAGACAATGTTTATTGCTATGTGAATGATAGAGTCAGTGGGTTTCAGGCTGGATTCATGGTGGGGATAGTGTTTGGTTAAAGGGAACCAGCAACCAAAACATAATATTCTTATAAATGAAAGGTAATTACTTTTAGTAGTCCATTTCACCAACATGTTCGAGAAATTTGGTTTCTAGACAAATTATATAAATAGAAAACTCATCACCATTATGTGTTCATGTGTCTGCAAAATAAGACTATATATTGTCTAGGACGCATGCACCTTCTGAAGTTGTCTCCAAACGAACGCGTGTATAGAATTGGCGCACTCGCAGATGTTTAGTGCATACAGAACATCGATATACAAATACTGGATTATAGCAAATGCGCCCTTATCATGAAGCAATCGTTTCTTGAAGTACTTTCAACTGACCCAAGAACGAAATAAACAGCTACAAAATTTACATATTGATAAAGTTGATTTAGTAAGGGATTTATTGACTTTGTTGGCATGTGCGAAAGGTGATGGATTGTTGATAACATGTATATATGATATGTCCTCTGAGTAATGCTTGAAAAGTTCACATTAAAAGGAAATGACAGTTTTGGTTTAGAGGGCGTTTCATGAAAGAATTAATTTGTGAGGTAATGGACTCGAGTCCGGACTTGGACTCGAGACCGGTCTCGAGTCCGTATTTCTCGGGACTCGGACTCGGACACGGACTCGAGCCAAAAAGACTCGGTCTCGGACTCGGAATAGACCAATGGTGACTCGTGACGCGGGCGAAAATGGGGCCGAGACCGGCAACGAGACCGGCATTTTTCCCGTTTTCCCACGTTTATTTATAGTTCATAAAATTACCAAGCGCAAGCAAAAACAAACCCGTTGTTCTAGCGTACCTTGCTCACTTGAGTGACATTCTGGAAAATGATCGTGACATCGCCTCAACAAGCTATTATATACCTAACTAGACGTTGAGATTATTCGTTTTATGTTTTGGAACACATAAGACACGGTCAAGTATTACGGCCAGAACGTGAATTAATTTACGAAAGCCTGATCGAGCTGAATCGACTAAGCGATACAGTAAAATGCGTACCCCGGTGTGTACGTGTGCAAGTACAGTACGGTATCCTCGGCTAGTACAGCGCGCTAGCTATCAGCGGCAGCGCGCGAATAACGAAAAAATAAAAACAATCCACAAAATTACTGATGTATGCATTGCATCTTCACATTCAACAATCATGCCTTCAGTTTCTCGTGTTATACTGTTTGGGTATACGGACCATAGAGAGTTTGTTGATCGTTCAACAAGGAAAACAACATCAAGCAAAATGTAAATTTTGCAGAACGCACACGACCATTACATATTATTACACAACAATATTTGATATTCATTTTGTTAAAATGTGAAGTAGCATGCATGCCTTTACTCTTTATCAGTATTCAGTAATACACTTTACATACTCTAGTATTGACATAATCTGATTGAAATAACTTGTGGTAATTCCATGAAAATGTCTACAATGGGCCAAATTTCAAAATAATTGTAGGCTTTTAGCCTCTTGGGTCCAGTAGTTATCAATTGTTCATAACTGACAGTTTATGGCACAAAACGTGAATTTTCAGATATTTTATGCTAAAAATTGTGATCTTAAAAGGGTAAGAAAATTGCTGAAATTCATCATTAACTATAACAATGATTTTTTTTTCTCAGCAACTTGACTGTTTGCAAATAAAGTTATATCCCATTTGACAGTGAACCTTAAAGTGATACCTGTAAAGTGTCAGATATTGCACAAAATGACATTTGAGACTTCAATCCTATATCAATATCATTGTAAAATACAATTGAAAGATTTGTGAAAGTTTGAAAGAAAACGAACACTGTTTACCTAGTGAAAAAAACGAATATTGAGTTCATATTTTATCACCGAATACCGATGGTCTGCCATACATTTGTCACAGTAATGAATGATCCGTTTGAGATATTCGCACCCGTGTTTACACACGTAGTACAGAATTCATGGAATTTGCACTCGCTCGGCTCAAAGTTCAATCTCCGGAATGTCATCACGGTGCTCCATGCGGACGTTCTCAGCTAAGACATTTGTACTTTTTATCAAAAGCGTTAATCAACGTGATTGAAATAAAAGATTTAAATGATAATTATCTTCATACTAAAGGGACATTTGAAAAAATCAAACCCTATTTTATTCTTCTTTTACCATAAGCTAAACAACACGGTAGAAGAGAAACGAGGAAGCTCCAAGTAATTTTCGTGGATTTGGACACTTTACAGGTATGACCTTAATAGGAAAATATATGCAGCAGTTCCTTATCCACTGTATTTTGGGGAATTTAAGGGTAACAAAGATCAACTAAATTCTTGTCCTGTCTGTCACACTTTTTATGAACTTTTTTAATTATTTTGTATTATTTGTTTTATTTTATTGAATCTGTCTCATACTCTGTAATAATAACCTTTGGCATTGCCCAAAACCATTTCTGCAGATAACTCTTTGTCATTTCTTTGATGGTGTCTATTATGAAGATACCTGTTGTAGTAATACGAGTTAAAATATATAAATTCTCTGAAAAATGGAAGTTTACAACGAACCAGACAACTATTTATGTTATAGAGAGTTCACTGTAAGGCATTTGTCATAATGCAACTGATGTGTCATAAAAAGAATTGCAATTTGAGATTTTTCCCGTTGGGACTCGGACTCGGACTCGGACAAGGTGGACTCGACTACAGCACTGTTTCTCAGAATTGGCTGTTAAATGTTCAACCAAAATTGGCACAGAGGCTCTCTAGGCCCTACTCCATCGTCACTGGCTACACGCCAAACATGCTTGTGCTCCACCAGGAAGGGGTGTCCACTATTTCATTGGAATATTGGAGTATACAATCTGTAAAATCCTCAGACGTTATCAAGTGGAAGGTCAATTAAAACCATGGGAATCTCTAGTACGCTCAAGATTGACTAGCTGGATAGATGATAGCAAATTTCTTAACCTGTGCCGTAGAAACCGGAAATGTAAAAAAGGACCCTTCAGTAATCGCTGCGAAAGAGGCGGCGATCAATGATGTTATGCTGATCACTGCAGCTGGTGTGCAGATCTCTCTCGTTGGCGGCGCTTTCGAGGGTCTAGATTATAGACTAACATGGACACTGAGCAAGACAAACTATTAAGTGTCCACTCCAAACCATGCAGTCAAGATTTACCAGACGTCCATGGACTAGGGAGCACAGAAGATCGACGCGTGGATCATCTTAATGGATACGAGCCATACCACCATTGGCAGATTGGGCTGCCACAAACTCAAGTCGTTTTGTGATTGCAGAAATCTAAGAGCTACTCAAGAGGGCGCTCTCTAAAAAACATTGTGAATACAACCGTCTTCAGAGCTAGTTATTTCTGACTAGAACACCATTGCGGAAGTATGGCTTTTATTTAGCTGTGATCGCATAACATGGAAAGCACGTATCATGTCTAGATCTATAAGTATCTAACAAACTTATCTCAAGATGATGTCGATTAAGCTGATTATCGTCGTTCTGTTCATGGTCATCGGAAATGTTATTAGCCAAACCTATGGTCAAGGTAAGCATTATTTATGTTTCCATTTTTCATGATCCTCAAATTGGTGGTCTTATATCATAGAGAGGTTGCTTTGATAAACGGTATAATGAACATTGTTGATTGTTGATATGAAGTTTTTTAAATATAAACGTTGTATACTATAGAAATCATTATAAGTTATCGGTTCTAGGACTACTATATCCCCTGGACAACCCCCCCCCCCCCCCCCCGGATGGTAACGTATCTTAAAAACCCTTTAGTTAGGGCCCTTGCAATCTCAGAATACGTAGGGACTTGTATCACTTGAGACGTATTGAGAGAGATCTTGAAGACATCAATGTTATCGACATCAATAATTTTCCTTCGGGTGTCGATGTCACAACTGGTTTATTTAGTTGAATGATAACTTAAAACAAGTGGTTGTCAGTAAAGTCCAGAACATCTCAGATCCCAAGGTATTATTCGGTGTTTAAGATGCCAAACCGGACTGTTAGGAGAGGTCAAATGAGTTGATTTTAATTGGTGCGCTAGTTATTGTGATAGCGTCTCGACCCACGCTGCCGCGAGTGACGCGATATATACAGGACTTGCACCATTAATTGTCACAAATTTATCACAAATCTGGAGACTAATACTTCATTATCCATGAGCCAGAGATTCCGTTCCCCTGTTTTGTGGTATCAAGCTGCTCAGACACGTATGATACAAATGCAAACTGAGATTGACAAAGAAAAAGGTGGAATATATTACCAAGTACTATTCGTTCTCATTCTAATTTAAGATTATTAAACAAATAAATTAAACACCATTTCCTACAAAATTATTGATATTGTTATATACTGTTGATTCTCTTAAATAAGATTTGTTGGTATAGGTTTTCCCATCCATTTTCAAACAATCGTCATTCAATTTCAATCATTGTTAACTTCAATTTCGTCCGGAAATTCTTTCGCCGATCGTATGTAATCCCATGTAATGTTCGATTTCGTCATTCATCACACAAGTTCGTTCTTTCGCAACCAAGTTCGTCAATGACCCGATCGTTTTAGTCAAAGCTCATTCAATTTCGTCCGATCACTCCTGCCGGTGTACAATGTGATGATCAATTTCGTCATTGGGCATTTAATTTCGTTATTTCCCATTCAAATTCGTCAAACAATATTGAAAGCTGTATTTGATACTTTGTTTCATCATCTCTTCATTATTATCCTTTGTTTATTTGAACCCAGATTCTATCTTTGTTTTGTGTCCCGGAAATTCATACAATTTTAGTCTATCGTCTATTGAACAATGTTTGTATTTTATATCATTAATTTGATATTGTAATGTGTCTCCCAACACAGATCTATTGCATGGATCAACCAATCAGACTTTTGGTCAATTATCGTTTTGTGAATTGCAATATCGAAACGAATTGTTTGTGATCAGTTTATCGTTTTATAAACAATTATTATTGAAGTAATTGCTTTTGAAATGAATTGTATGAGCTTCCATAGGAAAATACATATGCACCAGAGCAACTAGACTATACATGACGAATTTGAACGACTAAGTCTTGAAATCGGATGACCAATGACGAATTTGAACTTCACATTATGCGTCTTATAACCAGTCGGGACGAATTCCATTGCAAAATGACGAATTAGAATAAGCCAATTTTGAATTAGAATGACCATTGATCAATTAGAATGGTAATTGACTAAATCGAATGTAGCAATTGCAGTTTCCTAACTTCTCGGGACGAAATTGAAGTAAGCATTGATTGAATTGGATTGACGATAGTTTGAAAATGGATGGGAAAACCTATATTTTTTTATTTTTTTTATTGTTGTTGATTGTAAATTATCATTTGATTAATTGTGCCAAAATTGTGTAATATGACTTCCTGAGAATTTTCTCACAACAGGCCTTATGGCCTTTTTCAAAGTTCTCTTTCATTTCATATCAAACTTGACTCTTCTGATTCATCAAATCTCAGGAACTTAACTTATCATCCTTAGTCGAATTCAGTCGAGCCGATGTCTGTTCAACAAACCTCACAGAAAGCAAAACCTGACTACCTCTTGATGTGCTAGTTCAGCTGTGTGATCATAATGGTCGTGGACCAATCGTATGAACAGTCAAACAAAACATGATTGAGCGGTTAGGCTCTATGACAAACAACCGGCTGATTCGGTATGCTGACTGGAGCTGGCTGGATGTGGCGACTGTTATCCAATTTACTGTTTGTTATGGGCCAAAATGTGTACATTGGGAATATCATGACTGCTAGATTCACTGTGAGATTCTATAGTCTTGTCAGGACTTAGTGTCATTCTTTTTTTTTTATAGGACTACCTCAAAATTCTTATTTTGACCGGTCCCGTTAATGATGCACAGAGTGTTCTTCAGACGCGACCATGTTACAAAACTTGGTGAAATCATATCAGAATTTTACAATTTGACCCCAGATACTTGACATAGCCATCTTTCCTCGCTGGATGTCGGCCATATTATTGGATTTGTAATAATTTAGCATCCTCAAAGGATGCTTCGTCTGATTCAGTTGAACATTTCAAATTTGCGGTAAAGGATACATAAATGGGCCAAATGTCTTACCTTTACAACAATAATTACATGTTCCTTGTAATCCCTAAGACATGTAAGATGGACTATATGAAGCCCCCTATACGGCATCAATGCAAGATGCGCCAGAAATGTCCGGTTTGATCAGTAAATAGCTCTTTGATGGTCGTTGGGCTAGATATAAATCTAACCGTCTAATAAATAACACCATAATCTGATTCTCTGTCGTCTGAAAATTCCTTTAACCAGAAACACTTTAATTAATCAATAGCCCTTATTACTTGTAATTACAACTAACCTTAGCGGCTATATGAATTTTAATCGAAATCACAGCATCAGTGGGCGCCCTTTCACGTTTAATCAAATACATATAATTAGAATATGATTCCCTGAGCCTGAAACCTTGTATCCCATCAATAACCTTTGATTTGGCAGCCCTTTTTGACTTAAAACTACGACTGAGCTTAACTTTATGCAACATGCCAGCCATATTGATTTGTAACAATAAGGTAGTTCCGGGATGCTCCGTTGGCGGTTTACAGAATAAAAAGCCCCAGGATCAGATTATCTGTCCATATACACCCCTAAAACACATTTGGCTAGCCCCCCTTTTTTTGTTTTACTTGAAACAACACTTGACCTTAGATCTAATATAGCGGCTATATTAACTGACAAAATATAATCAGAATCAGTTTCTTCTCTGACCCTGAAAACACCAAAATCTATGAAAGAGTTTTTCGTAGCCCTCATTGCCTTGTATCTACATTTGACCTTACCCCCGAAAGCGGCCATTTTGAATGTTGACCAATATGGCGCTCCCAGGGGGCGCCCCTTCATGTTTAATCGAAGAAATATTATCAGAATCAGACTCTCTGGCCGTCAATATGCCACTGGAAGAGTATAACATATCGCAAGTTACAGAGTGTATTGACATCGATAGTGTAATATGAAATAATAGGTTTGATTTACATGATTAATATAGTTCCGAATATGGTACATCCCGAAACGCTTTACACTTTAGTTTAGCCCTTGTTATATTATGTCCTAATACAACGCCAGCTTAAATAAAATACAATTATTCATTACGTTTCACTAAGTTAGCCGTGATCTCCACCACGGTGGAAATCTACTCAACCATTTTAATAGCTTTCGTCAACATTCCACGCCCTGTTAACTGCCCCCCCCCCCCCCGAGACCTAGTGGTATTATAGAGATAATCTCCTCCGGTTACACGCAGTAAACCAAGAAGAACGGTGTAAACGGTGATAAAATTCTACTAGAGGCACGAATCTCTCAACCTCTCCTCAGGCCTGAGAAGCGGATATTTTCTAACTTGGGTGAAACGTAATGTGTCCTGTGACAATGTGCGAACTTTGCCAGATATTGCATACGACTGTTGGTGAATGGTTGATGAAATGTGTATTTTAGTGATTTATTACGTCCACTTTATTAGTGATGTATAACATTTCCACGGTAGGTGATGTCATATGACTGATTAAATAAGCGAAAATGCAAAGTGATATTGGAACTAACTGGATACACAGTTTTCAGTATCCAGTAGATAGTTAAACATCCAAATACTTCACTCATAACTATCTTGATAACAAATTCGGAAAAACGAAACCTGCTCCATGATTCTACTGAATTACAATGTGATATTTGCTGGAGTTCTAGGTAAGTGTTGTAGATCTTGTCTATGTTACTAGATCCTTTTGAGGTTCCTTTTAAACCATTGCAGTACGCTCCCTCTATGTAGTGTGTTAATTTGTCAATATGAATTGATATAGATTTATACAGGCTAGTGCTTTGGAGAGATCAATACAAATTGCAATGACAAATTATTTCTTCTCGAAAGCATCAGTTATTTTATCACAAGATTTGAGTAGAGCAATACATACAAATTTAGAATATCCGGGTCTAAGTCCAAACTGGCTTGTAAAATATATTGTATAATATCAGAGACGTAATGCGTTTATGACCAAGTTTTTAAAAATATTTTCGAAAAGTCTGATCATTTAAAACTGTCACATCTTGGTACCGCGTATTTGCCAGTCTAGACAAAATCCGAACTGGCTTGTTAATGAAATATATTGGATAATACATGAGACATAATGCGTTTATGAGCAACTTGTTCAAACATCTTTGAAAATACTGATAATTTGCCTGTATTTGCCACTGTAGAAGATCGGTGTGGTTCTGGTGTAAGTGATAATGCTTTACAAAGAAATAATACAACAACACAAGATATAATTATAATTTAACAAGCATTGTAGGGGTTAACATACCAAATTGAATGTACAACTAGGTTTCTACTTTGTATGCACATATTATTCAAATTCTCTGACCCTGAAAACCCCTTAATCGCATAATTTTGTTGTTCGTAGCCTTTGACTTGAAGCTACATTTGACCTTACCTCCGATGGCGGCCATTTTGAATTTTGACCAATAGTGTCGTCCTAGGGGGCTCCCCTTCATGTTTAATCGAAGAAATAGTATCAGAATCAGTCTATCTGACACTAGAAACCCCTTAATTGCACTAAGTTTTGTTTGTGTAGCCCCGTTAAAGGGACATGCCCTCTTTTGCAATCTCATTGTCTTAGAAAATGTAATTTAACAGCACGCCTGACAAAATTAGGGCTTGAAATCTCTTTTTCGTGGAGTTATAGACCTAAAACTAATAAAACGTCGTCGAACGTTTAATTATGCATTATACGTGTATTCACATGGTGAGCAAGTTTGCACACGGATTCCACGGAGTACCAAATTGTTATGCGTGACCCCTACGTGACTCGCGCTAGCTACGTGACCCGCCCACAAATAACAACGGCATAAGCGAATACTAAACAAAATAATCAAACCTCGCTTAAACTGACTACACGTAATTATTTATATTCTTCATTTTTGAGATCTTTTTCCTTGTCTTACCTTTACAAATGTCGGCTTCACAATTCCCTTACAAGAATTAGTACAATATTGTTGTAATATTATGCTAAATCAGTTAAACTCCTTTATTGACCAAAATATAGTTAGATGGAGGGACGCATTCGTTTTTCATTCGTACAATCCAAATTACAGGGCTGTTCGATCTAAATGTGTATGTGTGTGTTACATTCATTCCCATCCGTCAACTGGAAACTGTTCAGACGTTTTGTAAAAGAAGGCCTGTCCCTTTAAGATGACATTACAATTTGACCTTACCGTCTCCGATGGCGGCTTTTTTGCATTCTGTATTTTGTAGCCCCTTTTGGCTCCAAAATACATTTGACCTTACCTCATATTTAAATACTATTTCAACAATACTCATCAATGAGTTTGGCAAATAAGGATACTTTCGGTAACTTTCCCAATATTGTTATTTGCCTTTAAGTGTTACAAGTTAAAGTTAAGCGGTTAAGTGTTACGAATTAAAGTCAACAGGTTAAGTTGTGTACGATGTCCCTAAATCTTCAATATCCATGGTGTGAAAATAATAAATGTTAGGTACTGTGGATTGCTTATATTATAATTGCATCAAAGATGCTTTTGGTAAAACATGCATTCTCTAATGACCAAAGCCTGAGGTCGGGACAATCCTGAACTGGTTAAACATTAATGATCGATCCTTTCGGATTTTGGTGAGTGAGCTTGTCGGTTTTAAATGTATTACAAAGACAGACATGTAGAAGGACTTCAATGTATATATGAGAACGATTCCCCTCCAAGTGCTTTCATGCTTGTGAAATTGGATGATTGGTCCTTCTCATCAGTGGAATGGTTATATCTGTACATGTAAATTATATTTATAGGTAAAGAAATATATTTTTCACTCGGAGTTTAACGGATATGTTGGTTGCACAATAAGACAAACAAATTAAACCCGTCTATGAAATTGTACGTGCATCAAGCAATCAGGCAAGTGCTAGTGTTGAGCCCTTGACTTAAACCAAAGTCGAGCTGTAGACCCGTAATTTGTATATTACAATTGTGTTTGTATCTGTAGCTCTTTGCTCCGCAGACCCATGCAATGGTAACGGAATCTGTGTCAACGATGATGGCCTGGAAAGGTGCAATTTCAATAAAGGCTGGCTAGGCACTTACTGCGACCTTGGTGAGTTGATCATGAGGCCACTCTCTCTTCTTTGGTTTATTTTACTCTATTCCTTTGTCCTTTCCTTATAATGTTATAAGTGTTTTGTCTGAAATGTGTGTCTTATTTAATTGGATGTTGGTTCTTTAGATTACAGTGAAATATAACACAAGTTTGTTACAAAACAAAGAATGCTATTTAATTGTGACTATATGACATATTATACTTAATGATAATATTATTATCTATGATACTCTTTTTGGTTTTGGAAATAGTAATAATTATAAAGACAACAATATAATTTATGTTATATAAAAGTTCTATGTTATTGATACCAATGTTCGATTCGATTTTAGTTGTGAGTTTCAATTGTATTAGTATAACTATCATTACTATTTATGTAAATGATAGTGGCCGCCAGTAATATATTGTGCCTGATCAGTTATCTACCATCCTCTGCTGACCAGACATGTTATACTTTATAATGATTATGTTCTTTGTAATTCGTTATACCTCAAGTATAAATACATGTCAGTCAATCTGCCTACAGCAGTGTATGGCCACGGGAAGTGATACCTGTAGAGACAAACTAGTGTTAATGGAACCGGAGTAGAGGTACAGGACCCATGTTCCTGTAGGCAATGGTTACATATGCCAGAGCATGATACACAGTTAAAAGGTTAAGTGTTAACAGTTTCAATTAAAAGGTTAAGCTGTGTACGATGTCCGTATTAAAAGCTGCAATATTCATGGTGTGGAAATAGTAAATGTTAGTCAGTTAGATGCTGGGGATTTTCTAAATTAAAATTGCTTTAAAGATACTTTTGGTAAAAACATGCATTCTCTGATGACCAAAGCCTGAGGTCGGGACAGTCCTGAACTGGTTAAAGATTAATGTTCGATCCTGTCGGATTTTAGTGAGTGTGCTTGTTGGTATTAAATGTATAACAAAGACAGTCATGAAGAAAGGACTTCAATGTATAGATAAGAACGATTCCTCTCCAAGTGCTTTCATGCTTGTGAAATTGGATGATTGGTCCTTCTCATCAGTGGAATGGTTATATGTCTGTACATGTAAATTAGATCTATAGCTAAGGAAATATATTTTTCTCACGGAGTTTAAAGGGATAGTTGAGTTCTGGTAAAGAGATTACAGTTTTGGTCAAACTGAGTTTTAGTAACCAAAACCTGCACCATTACATTACAAACTAATAGTAATAACTCTACCATGCTTGAAAGGAATTCAAAATAACAAACGACTGAGTAAAAAGCCTTTTATCATTCAAACAGAGGCGTTCAAACTCAAGATGGCGCTCTCTAAAAAAACATTGGTTTAAACCATTTTAAATAAAATATTGTGCATGTGAAGGTTCGTACAAATAGTGATAAGATAGACAGATAATCAACAACTATTACAAAACTTCTTTTGAAAATTTTTGAAAAGAGGAAGCATTTTTTAAAAATTTGTAACGGTTGGTTCAAAATTAGCTAATATTTGTGGGGCCCCACATTTGTTACAAATGGTTACGTTTGTGGATATTTCAGCCGTTTCTGAACCGATTTTGATCAAATTGATCAAATAAAGTTTATTCTGTCACCAAAATATTATGTTTTTCATTATCTCACAATTATGTGTAGCGCCCTCTCTACCAAAACTCAACTATCCCTTTAACGGATATGTTGGTTGCACAATAAGACAACCATATTAAACCCGTCTTTGAAATTGTACTTGCATCAAGCAATCAGGCAAGTGCTAGTATTGAGCCCTTGTCTTCAACCAAAGTCGAGCTGTAGACCCGTACTTTTTATATTACAATTGTGTTTGTATCTGCAGCTCTTTGCTCCGCAGACCCATGCAATGGTAACGGAATCTGTGTCAACGATGATGGCCTGGATAGGTGCAATTGCAATAGTGGCTGGCATGGCACTTATTGCGACACTGGTGAGTTGATCATGTGAACATTCTCTCTTGTTTGGTTAATTTCACTCAATCCTTTGTCCTTTCCTTTTAAGGTTATTAGTGTTTTGTCTGAAATTTGTACAATGGTAATTTTAATCTTTTGAAAAATTCATTAATGTGCATATTTATGGTAATTTATGCAAATAATGTCATGAAATTCATATTTGTACCCATAAATCATATGTTCTTAATAATTAAACATTGGTTTTCACTACATACATTCTTTAGGGCATTTGGAATAGTAATACGATAATCGTTTTTTCGAAGAGCCCGATTTGTCCTTATGTTTTCTATTGTTTTTATAATTTCTTATGTATTTCGTTGTTTGTTTTACCAATGTATTCAATGTTGTTGTTGTTTATTTTATTTTTAACTATAATTCAACTATTTTGAACCCCAAAACAAACATATAACATGTAAACAAGTCCAAAACCAATGATATTCCTCTTTTTACGAAAACTGATATTTTCATAATGTTTTGTACACAAATCACGAAATTGAGCGATTTTCGGGCTGACATGCATAGACAAAAGGTCACGTGACTTCATAACGGTAGGTTTGATTTTCAAAATCTTTGTTTTAAAATATTTGCAAGATCCACACAAAAAAAAGTCACCGAGCAGCGGTCCGTCATCTTACCGCGTTATTTAGCAATACAAACCATCGCGGAGGGGGCATTATGGCCCCCCGGCCTTATCAGGTTTAACGGATATGTTGGTTGCACAATAAGACAACCAAATTAAACCCGTCTTTGAAATTGTACTTGCATCAAGCAATCAGGCAAGTGCTAGTATTGAGCCCTTGTCTTCAAGCAAAGTCGAGCTGTAGACCCGTACTTTTTATATTACAATTTTGTTTGTATCTGCAGCTCTTTGCTCCGCAGACCCATGCAATGGTAACGGAATCTGTGTCAACGATGATGGCCTGGAAAGGTGCAATTGCAGTACAGGCTGGCTGGGCCCTTACTGCGACCTTGGTGAGTTGATCATGTGACCACTCTCTCTTCTTTGGTTTATTTTACTCTATTCCTTTGTCCTTTCCTTATAATGTTATAAGTGTTTTGTCTGAAATGTGTGTCTTATTTAATTGGATGTTGGTTCTTTAGATTACAGTGAAATATAACACAAGTTTGTTACAAAACAAAGAATGCTATTTAATTGTGACTATATGACATATTATACTTAATGATAATATTATTATCTATGATACTCTTTTTGGTTTTGGAAATAGTAATAATTATAAAGACAACAATATAATTTATGTTATATAAAAGTTCTATGTTATTGATACCAATGTTCGATTCGATTTTAGTTGTGACTTTCAATTGTATTAGTATAACTATCATTACTATTTATGTTAATGATAGTGGCCGCCAGTAATATATTGTGCCTGATCAGTTATCTACCATCCTCTGCTGACCAGACATGTTATACTTTATAATGATTATGTTCTTTGTAATTCGTTATACCTCAAGTATAAATACATGTCAGTCAATCTGCCTACAGCAGTGTATGGCCACGGGAAGTGATACCTGTAGAGACAAACTAGTGTTAATGGAACCGGAGTAGAGGTACAGGACCCATGTTCCTGTAGGCAATGGTTACATATGCCAGAGCATGATACACAGTTAAAAGGTTAAGTGTTAACAGTTTCAATTAAAAGGTTAAGCTGTGTACGATGTCCGTATTAAAAGCTGCAATATTCATGGTGTGGAAATAGTAAATGTTAGTCAGTTAGATGCTGGGGATTTTCTAAATTAAAATTGCTTTAAAGATACTTTTGGTAAAAACATGCATTCTCTGATGACCAAAGCCTGGGGTCGGGACAGTCCTGAACTGGTTAAAGATTAATGTTCGATCCTTTCGGATTTTAGTGAGTGTGCTTGTTGGTATTAAATGTATAACAAAGACAGTCATGAAGAAAGGACTTCAATGTATAGATAAGAACGATTCCCATCCAAGTGCTTTCATGCTTGTGAAATTGGATGATTGGTCCTTCTCATCAGTGGAATGGTTATATGTCTGTACATGTAAATTAGATCTATAGCTAAGGAAATATATTTTTCTCACGGAGTTTAAAGGGATAGTTGAGTTCTGGTAAAGAGATTACAGTTTTGGTCAAACTGAGTTTTAGTAACCAAAACCTGCACCATTACATTACAAACTAATAGTAATAACTCTACCATGCTTGAAAGGAATTCAAAATAACAAACGACTGAGTAAAAAGCCTTTTATCATTCAAACAGAGGCGTTCAAACTCAAGATGGCGCTCTCTAAAAAAACATTGGTTTAAACCATTTTAAATAAAATATTGTGCATGTGAAGGTTCGTACAAATAGTGATAAGATAGACAGATAATCAACAACTATTACAAAACTTCTTTTGAAAATTTTTGAAAAGAGGAAGCATTTTTTAAAAATTTGTAACGGTTGGTTCAAAATTAGCTAATATTTGTGGGGCCCCACATTTGTTACAAATGGTTACGTTTGTGGATATTTCAGCCGTTTCTGAACCGATTTTGATCAAATTGATCAAATAAAGTTTATTCTGTCACCAAAATATTATGCTCTTTCAAATTTTACACTGAGTTTTTCATTATCTCACAATTATGTGTAGCGCCCTCTCTACCAAAACTCAACTATCCCTTTAAAGGGAGAGATCCACTTTTGCAAGCCAAAATTCAAAAGTTGCGAGGTTATTGTCTTATATGAAAGGAAATGTCATTTAATAGCATGCCTGACAAAATTAGGGCTTGAAATCTCTTTTTCGTGGAGTTATAGACCTAAAACTGAATAAACTGAGGGACGTCGGTTAATTATGTACATACGTATTTTTGGCCGGTGAGTAAGTTCGTACATAGATTTCACGGAGTTCCAGATCGGTATGCATGACCCCTACGTGACCCCCGCTAGCTACGTGAGCCGCGCATAAGTACTAATGTGTGGGCGTTTACCAAGCAAAATACCCAAACTTCGCTTAAACTGACTACATGTAATTATATATTCTTTCTTTTTGAGATCTTTTTCCGTGACATACGTTAACAAATGTCGGCTTCACAATACCTTTACGAGAATTAGTACTATATTGTTGTAATATTATGCTAAATCAGTTGAACTCCTTTATTGACCGATATATAGTTTAAATGGAGGGACGCATTCGTTTTTCATTCGTAGAATCCAAATTAGAGGGCTGTTCGCTCTGATTTTTTTTGTGCGTGTTACATTGATCCCCATCCGTCAACTGAAAGCTGTTCAGACGTTTTGTAAAAGTGGATCTGTCCCTTTAACGGATATGTTGGTTGCACAATAAGACAACCATATTAAACCCGTCTTTGAAATTGTACTTGCATCAAGCAATCAGGCAAGTGCTAGTATTGAGCCCTTGTCTTCAACCAAAGTCGAGCTGTAGACCCGTACTTTTTATATTACAATTGTGTTTGTATCTGCAGCTCTTTGCTCCGCAGACCCATGCAATGGTAACGGAATCTGTGTCAACGATGATGGCCTGGATAGGTGCAATTGCAATAGTGGCTGGCATGGCACTTATTGCGACATTGGTGAGTTGATCATGTGAACATTCTCTCTTGTTTGGTTAATTTCACTCAAATCCTTTGTCCTTTCCTTTTAAGGTTATTAGTGTTTTGTCTGAAATTTGTACAATGGTAATTTTAATCTTTTGAAACATTCATTAATGTGCATATTTATGGTAATTTATGCAAATAATGTCATGAAATTCATATTTGTACCCATAAATCATATGTTCTTAATAATTAAACATTGGTTTTCACTACATACATTCTTTAGGGCATTTGGAATAGTAATACGATAATCGTTTTTTCGAAGAGCCCGATTTGTCCTTATGTTTTCTATTGTTTTTATAATTTCTTATGTATTTCGTTGTTTGTTTTACCAATGTATTCAATGTTGTTGTTGTTTATTTTATTTTTAACTATAATTCAACTATTTTGAACCCCAAAACAAACATATAACATGTAAACAAGTCCAAAACCAATGATATTCCTCTTTTTACGAAAACTGATATTTTCATAATGTTTTGTACACAAATCACGAAATTGAGCGATTTTCGGGCTGACATGCATAGACAAAAGGTCACGTGACTTCATAACGGTAGGTTTGATTTTCAAAATCTTTGTTTTAAAATATTCGCAAGATCCACACAAAAAAAAGTCACCGAGCAGCGGTCCGTCATCTTACCGCGTTATTTAGCAATACAAACCATCGCGGAGGGGGCATTATGGCCCCCCGGCCTTATCAGGTTTAACGGATATGTTGAGTGCACAATAAGACAACCAAATTAAACCCGTCTTTGAAATTGTACTTGCATCAAGCAATCAGGCAAGTGCTAGTATTGAGCCCTTGTCTTCAAGCAAAGTCGAGCTGTAGACCCGTACTTTTTATATTACAATTTTGTTTGTATCTGCAGCTCTTTGCTCCGCAGACCCATGCAATGGTAACGGAATCTGTGTCAACGATGATGGCCTGGAAAGGTGCAATTGCAGTACAGGCTGGCTGGGCCCTTACTGCGACCTTGGTGAGTTGATCATGTGACCACTCTCTCTTCTTTGGTTTATTTTACTCTATTCCTTTGTCCTTTCCTTATAATGTTATAAGTGTTTTGTCTGAAATGTGTGTCTTATTTAATTGGATGTTGGTTCTTTAGATTACAGTGAAATATAACACAAGTTTGTTACAAAACAAAGAATGCTATTTAATTGTGACTATATGACATATTATACTTAATGATAATATTATTATCTATGATACTCTTTTTGGTTTTGGAAATAGTAATAATTATAAAGACAACAATATAATTTATGTTATATAAAAGTTCTATGTTATTGATACCAATGTTCGATTCGATTTTAGTTGTGACTTTCAATTGTATTAGTATAACTATCATTACTATTTATGTTAATGATAGTGGCCGCCAGTAATATATTGTGCCTGATCAGTTATCTACCATCCTCTGCTGACCAGACATGTTATACTTTATAATGATTATGTTCTTTGTAATTCGTTATACCTCAAGTATAAATACATGTCAGTCAATCTGCCTACAGCAGTGTATGGCCACGGGAAGTGATACCTGTAGAGACAAACTAGTGTTAATGGAACCGGAGTAGAGGTACAGGACCCATGTTCCTGTAGGCAATGGTTACATATGCCAGAGCATGATACACAGTTAAAAGGTTAAGTGTTAACAGTTTCAATTAAAAGGTTAAGCTGTGTACGATGTCCGTATTAAAAGCTGCAATATTCATGGTGTGGAAATAGTAAATGTTAGTCAGTTAGATGCTGGGGATTTTCTAAATTAAAATTGCTTTAAAGATACTTTTGGTAAAAACATGCATTCTCTGATGACCAAAGCCTGGGGTCGGGACAGTCCTGAACTGGTTAAAGATTAATGTTCGATCCTTTCGGATTTTAGTGAGTGTGCTTGTTGGTATTAAATGTATAACAAATACAGTCATGAAGAAAGGACTTCAATGTATAGATAAGAACGATTCCTCTCCAAGTGCTTTCATGCTTGTGAAATTGGATGGTTGGTCCTTCTCCTCAGTGGAATGGTTATATGTCTGTACATGTAAATTAGATCTATAGCTAAGGAAATATATTTTTCTCACGGAGTTTAAAGGGATAGTTGAGTTCTGGTAAAGAGATTACAGTTTTGGTCAAACTGAGTTTTAGTAACCAAAACCTGCACCATTACATTACAAACTAATAGTAATAACTCTACCATGCTTGAAAGGAATTCAAGATAACAAACGACTGAGTAAAAAGCCTTTTATCATTCAAACAGAGGCGTTCAAACTCAAGATGGCGCTCTCTAAAAAAAACATTGGTTTAAACCATTTAAAATAAAATATTGTGCATGTGAAGGTTCGTACAAATAGTGATAAGATAGACAGATAATCAACAACTATAAAAAAAAACTTCTTTTGACAATTTTTGAAAAGAGGAAGCATTTTTTAAAAATTTGTAACGGTTGGTTCAAAATTAGCTAATATTTGTGGGGCCCCACATTTGTTACAAATGGTTACGTTTGTGGATATTTCAGCCATTTCTGAACCGATTTTGATCAAATAAAGTTTATTCTGTCACCAAAATATTATGCTCTTTCAAATTTTACACTGAGTTTTTCATTATCTCACAAAAAAATTATTATGTGTAGCGCCCTCTCTACCAAAACCCAACTATCCCTTTAACGGATATGTTGGTTGCACAATAAGACAACCAAATTTAACCCGTCTTTGAAATTGTACTTGCATCAAGCAATCAGGCAAGTGCTAGTATTGAGCCCTTGTCTTCAACCAAAGTCGAGCTGTAGACCCGTACTTTTTATATTACAATTGTGTTTGTATCTGCAGCTCTTTGCTCCGCAGACCCATGCAATGGTAACGGAATCTGTGTCAACGATGATGGCCTGAAAAGGTGCAATTGCAATACAGGCTGGCTAGGCACTTACTGCGACCTTGGTGAGTTGATCATGAGACCACTCTCTCTTCTTTGGTTTATTTTACTCCATTCCTTTGGTCCTTTCCTTATAATGTTATAAGTGTTTTGTCTGAAATGTGTGTCTTATTTAATTGGATGTTGGTTCTTTAGATTACAGTGAAATATAACACAAGTTTGTTACAAAACAAAGAATGCTATTTAATTGTGACTATATGACATATTATACTTAATGATAATATTATTATCTATGATACTCTTTTTGGTTTTGGAAATAGTAATAATTATAAAGACAACAATATAATTTATGTTAGATAAATGTTCTATGTTATTGATACCAATGTTCGATTCGATTTTAGTTGTGACTTTCAATTGTATTAGTATAACTATCATTACTATTTATGTTAATGATAGTGGCCGCCAGTAATATATTGTGCCTGATCAGTTATCTACCATCCTCTGCTGACCAGACATGTTATACTTTATAATGATTATGTTCTTTGTAATTCGTTATACCTCAAGTATAAATACATGTCAGTCAATCTGCCTACAGCAGTGTATGGCCACGGGAAGTGATACCTGTAGAGACAAACTAGTGTTAATGGAACCGGAGTAGAGGTACAGGACCCATGTTCCTGTAGGCAATGGTTACATATGCCAGAGCATGATACACAGTTAAAAGGTTAAGTGTTAACAGTTCCAATTAAAAGGTTAAGCTGTGTACGATGTCCGTATTAAAAGCTGTAATATTCATGGTGTGGGAATAGTAAATGTTAGTCAGTTAGATACTGGGGATTATTTATACAAGAATTGCATTAAAGATGCTTTTGTTAAAAACATGCATTCTCTACGGTCGTTTGGAAAGGACTTGAATGAATAGATAAGAACTATTCTCCTCCAAGTGCTTTCATGCTTTTGAAATCGGATGATTGGTCCTTCTCATTAGTGGAATGATAGTTTATCTGTTATTTTCACTTATGACAAATTAATAGTCAACTGTCAACTGTTGATATTTCAACAATATTCATGAATGCTACATAGCATTTTTATACTTTACACAGTTTGACCAGATATCATTATTATCTTTTAACTAAATATTTCTTTATTCGATGCACAAGTCAGACTATACAGTAATACACATAAAAGTATCTGGTTACAGAGTTAGTAAAATATGTAAAGGCCCAGTCCCATACAGAAGATTTTCATGGCGACTCGCAACGATTTACTAGAACGAATCGACTCGATTTAGCCACGATTTAACAACGAATTGTGAAGATTTGTACGGCGACTCAAGAGGAATATTCGTTCTTCGTCGTTGTTCGACGAGTCAGTTCGTCCTTCTTTTGTCTTTACCCATTGCGGTAGAAAAATCGTGGCAGAAAAAAAGTTGTGGTCCCCTGTTTCTTTTATTTATAAATGACTTGTCACAATCTGTACAATTATGTTCATGCAATATGTTCGCAGATGATGTAGTGTTTTATTATGCAGATAAAGATATTGATAACTTGGTGAAACATTTCCAAGCTGATTTAAATCTCATTTTTAAATGGTATGAACAAAATAGGTTACGACTTATTGTAGATAAGACAAAGGTCATGCTTTTAAATACACGTTCAACAAATCAGTTAAATGTTTATATAGTCCTGTAGATGTTAATTAGACCTAGAAATGTTCTTTAGTACAATGTTTTATTATTGATTAATATTCTAGAAGGGTTTAGAATAATGTTCAGCTTTGTTGCCACCTCGGCAACTTTGGGCAACTCTTTTTATAAGCATTATACAGATAATTAGCTAATTTGCATATTTCTGAGATAAGGTCAGGGGTCATTCTCTATCTAGGAATAGTACAATAGTAATTAAAACAAATATTCTAGGGTATTTTGGGGCAAGGAATCCATTTCCGCTGCTCGTTTGCAAGTGCCATGTAGGCAACATCCTGAAATCCAAGATGGCGGCCCCTAATTTGCATATTTATGAATATTATTGATTTTCAGTGGCTATAGCCTCAAATAAGCAATAATTTGTCTTTATTTTTCTTCAATCATTTCTCAATGTGTATTAAAGATACTTCAGCTCGGTTACCACGTTGGCAACCTCTGGCAATGCATATAATTAGCATTATTATATTATTTACCTAATTTGCATATTCCCAGAAATCAGGTAAAATCGTGTATATTGTGAACCCAGAAGGATAAAAAGACAATAAATACAACTTTTCCAAGGTTTTAGGGGGCAACAAATCTATTTATGATACTTAAATCGATATATCACCTTTGCAACCAACATTAATCCAAGATGGCCGCCTTTGGCATTTTCATGGAGATAATGCTATTTTCCACTTTAACAGCATTTATTTTATAAAACTGTAATATTTGTATTGTAAGCACACATCTACATTGTGATTAAAGTATTCTACTTGCTAATTCAAATAATTGAAAGTCCAAAAATTATAATATTCATCTAATATAACCAAAAGAATGAAGTCGTGTATCATAACATGTAAAATTTGATGAGCAGCCATCTTGGATTTGAGAAGGTTGCCGTGGTGATATATGAAAATAAGTATCAGAAATGGATTTGTTGCCCCCTAAAACTTGGAAAAATGGTATCACTTGTCATTTTTACTTTCCGGGTTTCCAATATACGCAATTTGGGGGAATATGCAAATTAGGTAAATAACCTAATTATGCAAATAATATGCATATCTAGATGTTGCCATAGTGGCAACAAATCTGAAATATATTTACTACATATTTAGAACATGATTAAAACATGATAATCTGAAATTATTGTTTATTAGAGGCTGTAGTCACTGAAAATCAATAATATTCATAAATATGCAAATTAGGGGCAGCCATCTTGGATTTCAAGGTGTTGCCCATTCGGCACATGGAAATGAGCAGCGGAAATGGATTCCTTGCCCCAAATTACCCTAGCAAAATAGTTTTGAACACTATTGTACTATTCCTCGATAGACAATGACCCCTGACCTTATTTCAGAAATATGCAAATTACCTAATTATCTTTATAATGCTTATAAAAAAAGTTGCCCAAGGTTGCCAAGGTGGCAACAAAGCTGAAATTTCTTCTAAACCCTTCTAGAATATGAATCAATAACAAAACATTGTACTAAAGAACGTCTCCAGGTCTAATACACAAAATATAGGACCGTCTACAGGACTAATATAGATGAAAAGAAAATCGATCAGGTTCCTAGCTTTCGGTACTTAGGTGTAGAAATTGATGATACACTTAAATGGAATGCTCATGTTCATAACCTTGTTCGATCTATTTCCAGTAAATTATACTCATTGCGTAAAATGTCCCAATTTCTGGATAAAAAGTCTTTATTAATGATGTATAATATGACTATTCAACCTTGTATAGATTATTCGATCACAGTCTGGGGCAACTGTTCACAGAAGAATAAGGATTTATTATATCGCTCACAAAAAAGGGCAGCTAGAATTGTTACATCTAATTATGATTAAGAGACTGTTAAAGATTTAATTAAAACACTAAAATGGCAATCATTAGGTCAAAGAATGAATTATTTTTTAGCAACATTAATGTACAAATCCGTTCATGGAATAGCTCCTACTCACTTATGTAATGCAATTGAAATGGTTTGTGATCGCCACGATATTAATACGAGAGCAGCTAACACTTTGAATATTATACTACCTAAACCGAAAGTGCAATGTTATAAACATAGCCTAATATACTCGGGTGGCATTGTCTGGAACTCGCTGCCTAGTCATTTAAAATGTTCGAGGTCTCTTCCCTCTTTTAAACGTTTATACCAACAACTGTATTTTCACTGATGTATATATGACCAGCGGAACGATAGATTGCTGTTTTTTAATTATATTTGTTTCGTAAATACTCAAACAGATACGTAATCTATTATCTATCGGACAAAGCAGAACGAGTGGATGAATGTATCTGGTTTTGTTCGTGGTGATGTTTCCATTGTGTGATACGGATGAGTGAATGTGTATGCTTCTCCCATTGTGATGTGTGGCTGTGCGTGTGCCTGATGTAGTAATGACTGTGAGGTGTTCTGTGTTGACAATCTGCTCGACTGACAATCACGTGCTTGCTGGAGTACCCAATATTTTTTTTTTCTTTTGTGAAAAGTTAGTATATTTATATTGTATTTGTGTATAGAAACTTAATTGTGTTTTTATGATTTGAAATAAATTGAAGCTTTTTAAAATATAATATTGTCCACAATTCTTAAAAAGTATATCTTGAATCTGCTGGTCATATGCTATTTGTACATATTTTAATATTTATTATGTCTATCATATTAATGTATTATTGTATTATTTATATTGTATGATGTTATATCAGGACCCTGACGAAAAACAGTATCATTGCTGATCAGGCTATCCTATATAAATATATTTGAATAAATAAATACATAATAAATAAATAGTGGCGATTTTTACGGCGACTCGAAACGAATTATCATTCGTGGAGAAAATCGCTTGAGTCGTCGCGAGTCGTTGTAGTTCATTGCGAGTCGTTGTAAATCGTTTTTCGAACCGTTGCGCATCGCGAAGAACGCCATGAATCGTGTTAGCACAACGAATGCTTTGGGACTGTTCAAAACTATCGCCACGTCGCAGCGATTTCCTCACATTAGGGAGTTTTCGATCGCTGATACGAGGACCGTTGACCTATCGTCCTAGTGAAGTACCACATTGAGTTGACTAGGCACGTTGACTGTTGCTATTTACCTTTTCGATTTCATACGACGACGCGCGTTCAAGTCTCGGGATAGTTACGCCATGCATTGCTCGTGCGAAGTTTGCAGAGAATAGAAGATTAGTTTTGTAAACAAAAGGGTTTTAATATCCAATACAGTCAAACCTGTGTATAGTGACCACCAGATTAAAAGAAGAAAAATGGCCGCTCTTAACAGGTGACCTTTATAGACATGTTCTATACAACCTTATTAAGACAAACCTCTGTATAGTGACCACTCAATTGAAACAATACAATTATCACTTGATTACAAGTGACCTTTATAGACAGGTGCCAACATACAGTCAAACCTGTGTATAATGACCACCAAAGGGATATGAATAATTGACCGCTATAAACTGGTGTCCATTGCAGACAGTTCCAAAATACCGTTTACAGTCAAACCTGTGTGTAAAGACCACCAAATGAAAACAAGAAAATTGGCCGCTAATTATCAGGTGCCCTTTATAGACAGGTTCCGAAATATTGTTTACAGTCAAACCTGTGTATGACCACCAATGGAAAACAAGAAAATTGGCCACTATGATCAGGTGACCTTTAAATATATGTTCCGAAAAGTCGTTTACAGTCAAACCTGTGTAGAAAGACCACCAAAAGAAAACAAGAAAATTGGCCGCTATTATCAGGTGACCTTTGTAGACAGGTTACGAAATACCGTTTACAGTCAAACCTGTGTATAATGACCACCAGATTGAATGAAAACAAAATTGCCGCTCTAAACAGGTGACCTTTATAGACAGGTTCTATAAAATCTTGTTAAGACAAACCTCTGTATAGTGACCACTCAATGGAAACAATACAATTGACACTAAATTGCAAGTGACCTTTATAGACAGGTGCCAACATATTGTTTACAGTCAAACCTGTGTATAACGACCAACAAAGGAAACAAGAACATTGGCCGCAATAAACAGGTGCCCTTATAGACCTGTTCCATAACATCATATACAGTAAACGTTGTATGGTGACCACCCAAGTGCAACAAGACATGTGGTCGCTATAAACAGGTGACCTTTATAGACAAATTTCATAACACAGTGTACTGTCAAACCTGTGTATAGTGACCACCCAATGCAGACAAGAAGAGTGGACGCTATAAACAGGTAACCTTTATAGACAAGTTCATTTAAATCATATAGTTCAGTTAACCTGTTTACAGAGACCACAGCAGAGAAACAAGAAATATACAGCTATATATGACGTTGTTTTTAGTAGCCAAATAGTGCTTGTCGTCACAGATCTAGACCGACGGCAAAACAGGGGTGTACACGTATTAGATATCTGGTACGAACGACGGGCACGTAGATGCGCATGCGCACTGCTTCAAAAAATGACGTCACTGTACCAGTCCACTAGTGAACGTACAAATCGAAAAGTCCGTAATCTTTTTATGGAACAATCGGGCTCTGCACAATATGAACAATCGGACTTGTTTGAGTCAGTTCCATGGCCGTAGATCTGTCATTAATACAATTCGACAGGGGGATGATCCATTCATTCACCCCCTCCCCGTCTCGTGATGAATAGGTAGTACGTAATTCTCTACGCCTATGGTCAGTTCAAAAACGGAAAGCTGCGACCTTCACAACGAAGCGATACGAGTCGCAACGAATTGCAACGATGTGGAACAACTTAACAGGAATATGCAACGGTAAATACAACAATTTTTGGTGAAAATCGTCGTGGCGTGGCGATTGTTTTGAACAGTTGAAGACGGCGATTTTGGCTCCGCTTTCACTATATTCCTTGCGATGCGCAACGGTTTTGGGGGAAGAACCGGTACGATGTAACACGATGCAACACGACCTAAGCGAATTTCTCGATGAATGTCAAATCGTTGCGATTTGCCGTGAAAATCGTCAGTATGGGACTGGGCCTTTAGTGATTCTATTGCAGATATATATAGGGAACAAACACCTGCATGTAAAGACCAATTTTCTTGAATCCCTTGGGAAAGTATTCATGGAAATGAATGTTTATGTTTATGTTGCTGGTTTGGGAAAAGAGGTTTGATAGTCACTTTATAATCTGACTTCTCTTCATGATTTAATTGCCATAGTTGATCTCTGTGCCTCAAACCCGTGTAAGAACTCTGGAATCTGCAACATGTCCTCCTCAACATCACCATCTTTTTTATGTTCGTGCCAGGACAGTTGGAGTGGAACTTTCTGTACTGAGCGTAAGTCTTCTTCTTCATCATCATCTTCTTCTTCTTAAAATGATGTTTATGTATTTTATAATTGTTTCACACACATATTAACTTGTAATGGTGTATATTTTAATGAAATCATATATAATCAATTCATTCACCACATGTTCAATTTCTAGATGGGACTATATATTCAAGAAAACAATATAAATATGAGATTTTAACTGCAAATTAATATATCAGTATGTTGTTCATCTGTAAATTAAATTACATTATGTAGCCATATTCTACAAAAGGCCTTGCTAGCCCTATCGCACTATTTGAAGAGTTTCGTAAGAAAAATAGGAGTATGAATTATTATTTATTGATTCTCTATGGAAGAATTGCAAAAAGATGCATCTAATGAAAGTATCAATATAAGATTCATTTTGGACATTTCCAGGGTAAATCCCTATATGAAATTTCTATGGGTCCCACACAAACCCATATACCGCTTTCCCTACTATATAAACCAACAGGCCTACCGGTTTGTTTTTATTGGTTTTGGTTCAATGGGAATTTCGGTCCAGGGTCTTAAAAATCACATAATGTATACTGACATAACGGGGTCGTCGTATTCCTGATGGTTAATATATTATGACAATGGTTTGTTCTAATAGAGAGCTGTAGCCCATCTTATTATTCAATCATCCAATTATTGTAGCTAAATGGTCAACAGCCAATCAGCATGGAGTATTACAGCTTTACAGCTTGGACACTTACAACAATTGCAACAGTTTTATTAAATGGGCTGTAGTACGATCTGACTTTTGATCAATGTCTTAGTATTCAATTTCTAAAGTAAAATATAGGTTTTCAATTTTATGAATATGAAATTCGAATTCGTCTCGAAAAACTTGCTATCTGTCAATGCTAATTTCATTTTCGTTTATCGTCGATCAATTTCACAAAAAGTCCACTCAATTGAGTCATTTATCAAACATTATTGTCAATTAAAATCAAATTTTGTCGGTCACAGTTGCTGAACACATTATGTGACAGACGAATTTGAATCGTAATGGACGATAATGTATAACAAATTGATTAGATTTTTTTTTTAATTTAACGAACATAGAAGAAATTGAAATTAGTATTGGCTAATTTAACGTTTCTGGAGACAAATTTGAAACACATTTTTTTTTAGATTTAATGAAAAGAGTAATGAAAAAGAGAAAATGAACGAGAAAATCTATGTTTAAAGCGGATGGAACTCTGGAATGTTTGCTTACTATAACTAAACCCCTCAAAAAAAAGTTCGGAAACTCAAGTTTGATAGATCATATCTCTCTTTTTTTTAAATAAGAATATTCTAAATCGTTGACACAATAAAGCCTCATTATATACCTTTGAAACGGTGCAATAAGTGTAGTGATTATGCAATTAGGGCGATTGCAGTAGCCCAGATAATAGAGGGAGGCAGAAAGTGAATAGTCGCAAAATGGCCCCAATACATTTAATTTAGGAGTGTATGACTGTGTTGACAGGTTTTCTAAAGATTAGCATTCTATAGAATACTGCCAACCTTTCCATTCATCAAAATTGTTGAATTTGATACCACTTAATGGATATTATCTCTTCATTATGATGACATTTTAAACGCAATAATTATGCAAATGTGGTGTGTGCAGCGAACCGTAATATGGAGATGGGTCGAGTGTGAAATCAGACAAAAAGATATTGAGTTGACAACAAATCAGAGCGTTGCATCCTTTTTCGAGCTTTTGGGAGGATTTGTTAGCAATTCAAATTAAATATTCATGATTAAAATTGATATGAACGGAAATGAAACGCTCTGATTTCAAGGCACAACTGAGTCGCTATTCAAGCGTTTTCAATTGAATTCTTCTCATTTATGGCCAACTCATTCAAGTCACATTACATCTTCTACACAATGGTAAAAGATACCGACACCAGATCGTCTCCCTGCACTGCAGGCCTGCAGCCGCCCTTTACACAAATCATTATACATCTCACATTTTCATTCAGAAGAATTGTCAGGCTTCCTGTTGATATCAAATTTGATCATGAATATTTTATTTGAAATGCCGGCTAAAAAATCCTCCCAAAAGCTCGAAAAAAGGATGCAACGGTCTGATTTTTTTGTCAACTACATATTTTTTGTCTGATTTCACACTCGACCCGTCTCTATATTCCGATTAAACGCATTGAGCTATTTTGCGATATTTCACTTCCTGCCTCCTTCTATTCTCTGGGCTACTGCAATCGCCCCAATTGCATACTCACTACACATAATGTACCATTTGAAAGGTATATAATGAGGTTTAACTGTGACACCAATTTCGAATATGCTTATTAAAAATACGAGATATATGATCGATCAAACTTGAGTTTCTGAAGTTTCTTTGAGGGGTTTAGAACTCTATTTTCACATAGATATCACTGATAATGGAAATAAGCAATATTGTTCAAAACCACTATCAAAGTTACGGTTTTCAATGACCACTGGAGGCTGCCATGTTTTTGTTTTAACTGTACCATATGAAATGTCATCCGAGCGCTTTCGAGCACTAACATATAAGCGGGTTATGTAACCGATGAATCTGCCGCTTTCTTTAGTGCAAGATCAGGTACTGTAGACCCAATAATGCCGTCACGTTTAGAGTGTATTCCTCCTCTTCAAGTGTATGAAAGCGACAGTTTGCTTGGGTTTGATTATTCTTTCATGATTCATTTTCATAGCCAAATCGGTGATCATCCCAGTAGTGGCATCCGTGGCAGCCCTTACGCTTCTTATCTTGATGGTTGTGTTCACCATTTGCGTTAGGAAGAGGTGAGTAAATAATTGTTCACCATTAACAAACTAATAAACTCAATCATATGAACGTTTCTTTTAGAAACACAAGTCCTGTGGGTTCACGCTAGGGTAAAAAGAGGAAGCTCTTAATTAATGCTATGAGTGTCACATTGTCGACAATGGATTCCAGTCTACAGGCAATTCAATTCTTACCAGGCTTCATTTAAATGAACGGGTTCAAAGAACAAGAACAAGTGGATTCTTGCACTCAGTGCTAAGAGGGTTAACAATTGAAACTGTACATCGTAGTTTAGCATATCATGTATATACATGATGTATGCAATACATTTAATGCGTTGCGTTTCACGACCTTCAAAGGCCGTGCACATGGATACCTCCTCTCTAACTAGATTATATTTTGTCATTATTCATTATTCTTTAACAAAATATTAATTTCGTTTGAACTGCTGTGAACAAAATGATTTGCCCTTGAGAGCTCTTAAGATGCTATGTGGGTGCTATGGCTCACTAATGCACTGCATATATTGTTTTAATCCTTTAATATCCTTTTTATCTCACAGGCAAAAATTAAACCAACAGATTTCTGGTATCAAAAAGTAAATTTAGAAATCACAGGAAACATGTCAGTAAATTCGACTTTATTTGCGTATAAATTAGAACAATGTCGGTAGAGTATGCCGTCTAAAATGTATCAATCTGATGTTTTGCTTTCGGCAGGTGTAAGGAAGTCAAGTCTAACGGGTCTTCTGACGAGGGGAACCCTGGAATGCGAAGCAATCCTACTTCCAGTTCAGACGGGACAGCCCCACGTACGCCGATCAACAC
Organism: Echinarachnius parma; assembly: GCA_037951105.1. Classification (NCBI taxonomy): domain Eukaryota; kingdom Metazoa; phylum Echinodermata; class Echinoidea; order Clypeasteroida; family Echinarachniidae; genus Echinarachnius; species Echinarachnius parma. The sequence continues at coordinate 31,077 of JBAMJV010006433.1, read as the reverse complement.
CCCTCAGCCTATTGGCAGCAATGCATATGTCATTGCTAATGGGGTGCGGGGGCATTACCGTACTGCCCTCTCTCCCCGTAACGGACGTGACAACGATCGTGCAGGAAACGCATATGCAGTTCAATTCCAGATTCCAGTGATGGGAGATCATTTTGGCAGCGGGTCTCGTGCTACGATAGTCACACCTGTACGACGTCCGATCGATGGTACCCCTGAAGCCCATGAGTACGATATTCCTAATCCAGGCGACGCATATGCTGAACCTCCACCTCCTTATTCGGCAATAAATGACTATAAACTATTGAAGATCCAATATCTAGAGCCAATTGGTGATAGTTAGTCGTTTAGAAAGGCAGTCCTTTATGAATAATGATATAAACCAAACACAAAAAGTAAGTCCCCCTAAATAACTGCTTATAATTTCAAACCAAGAATAGTCTGCATTCAAACTCCACCTCTTTATTAAGCATTAAATAATGCTTTGAATACTACATTGAATAATAAGAAATATGGCGATCGAGCTTTTTTAATAATTGCCCCTATCCTATGGAACAAGTTACCAGCGCATATTCATAACACCCATTCCCTTGACCAGTGTAAAACTTTGCTGAAAATGCACCTTGTTAATTCATGAATGATATTCTACACGGGCTCAGTTGTGAGTCGGTCAGAGGAGGTAAACATCATCTTATTCCTCGTATGTTTTATCTCATTATTATTATTATGTATGATTTATTTAAAAAAAAAAAGATTTATAATTTATGTGTTTATTATAATTTTGGTTGGTAATTGAAGACAGACAATGGTGCGCTTAGATGCAACCTTATTAAGCGCCTAATAAATGTTGTTTATTGTTATTATTATTATTAGTAGTAGTAGTAGTATTATTATTATTATTATTATTATTATTATTATTATTATTATTATTATTATTTTATTTTGATTTTGTTTTATTATCGGCAATAAGTTAACAATTGAATACATTTTTATCACTAACTTCTATAGTGGTATAATTTTAAAATTTCTTTATTGAAATCATATCAAATAAAAACCATGACAAAACACATACACCTAGGTTACCTGTTGTTTTTAAACAACAAGGTACAAGTTGTGAAAATTAAAGAAAAACACATACAATCATAAAATACATCATGCGGAACATAACAAAGGGTGGAATTAATTGACACTCTGCGACTCATTTGGTTTTTAGACAGGTTATTTCGGCATCTATTTGCTCGTTTTTTATCATTATAATATACACATGAAATGAAATATTTAATTAAATTTCAAAAGGAAAATAAACCGAAAAATATAGTGAATTTAAAACAATGAGAGAGAATAGGCCTATCATAAACATAAATGTATTTATTTATTTGTTTATTACTTACTTTCTATTGTAATTTAATATTATGTTTATTGGCAAGATGTTTAAAGGGATCTAGTAACTTTCTTGACATGTGCAAAAAGTGATGAATGGTTGATGCAATGTATATTGTCAATGAGCGAAAATGCAAAGTGTTATTCAGTAACTCACTGCACTCACTTTGTACACGGAAGAAAAACTCGCCCGGAGTTTTTCTTAACTGAATACTTCAATCATACATATCTTTGTAACGAAAGGGAAATTTGAAAAACCGAAACCTGTCCCATGATTTTATTGTTAATACGAATACAAGAAGGTATAAGGGAACCGCTAGAATAAAAATTTTATTTCGAGGATTTGGACAAAGTTACTAAGTCCCTTTAAAATAGCATTTTTGCACTTATTATGGGCAAAAATTCAGCAATTTAATAAATTTGTACTACGAACTTTCTATTTGAGAATAATAACTTTGTTATTGGCAAGATTGATATAATTGTATATTTAAGTATTACTTACTTTCTATCTAAGTACATTGTATAATCACGTTATTATCTGCAAGAAAGTATCAATTGTATACATTTTTATTAAAATCTTTCTATTGTAATATATTACTTTATTAATGGCAAGATTAAAAAACAATGGCGTGTTTGTGTATTACTTAATTTGTATCGTATAGGACGAAATTATTGTTAGGGGCTAACATACAATTGCATATTTGTATATTACTTACTTTGTATTGTACTTTGATCACTTAATTATACTTAAAATGTTGCAGTCGAGATCAAGACCATTGTTTGTACTTTCTATCTTAGTATTATCACTTTATTGTTGGCAAGATTTAACGAATTGCGTATCACTAACTTTCTTATCACAGTACAACAATGTATACACACTTCGTTACTGGCAATATTTATAACATTGCGTATTTGTGTTTTACTATTTTTATCGTAGTATTATCACTTTGTTATCGGTAAGTTTATACCATTGCGTATTTGTGTATTTCTTACTTTTTACCACTTTCTACCGTAGTATAATAATTTTGTTATTGGCAAGGTATATACGATTGTGTATTAGTGTATTACTTGCTTTCTATCGATGCTACGGGTACGGTAGCCTACGTAATCAATTTGAAATTGGTAATAATTCATCAAAATGCGTATTTGTGTGTTAGTTACTTTCTTTCGCATACTATCACTTTTTTTGGGCAATATGTCTACAATTGCATCTTTGGTTTATTAATTACTTTCTATCGCAGTATATTCACTTTGTTATTGGCAAGATTTATACATATCCATATTACTAACTTTGTCTAATGAAGTTTAATCACTTTGTGGTTGGCGCGATGACTGTATATTTTTGTTTTAATTTGCTGGCATTTATATATTCATCAAAGTGATGTAAAAACGGAATTATTTGTTATAATAAATATACCAAAGATATACATACCAAGAACGTATAAAGTGGGATAAAATGTAAGGAAAAGATAGTAATCTTTATTTTGCTATCAAATACCGGTAAAACTTAAAGTGGACCAACGCGCAAAGAACTCAGGCGTACCTTTTTTGGTACCGTTGTATGATATCAAAAAGATTTCCAACACTTTGCTGAAGGTTGTGTAATAATTCATTCAAAATACAATATATTACCAACACTAACGAACTAACAAAGTATCATGGTTCCGTATGCGCCGAACGTCTGCAAGTTCACCAAATTCTATATACACGCATACATTTGGGAACAATAGAACCACGGAAGATGCGTACGTCCTGTATATTTTACTAGACAATAGTCTTCCGAATGAGTTTTTTCTCATACAATTTGTCTGGAAACATATTTTTCTGAATTTTCTGGTGGAATGGACTACTGAACCTATTATCTTTACTTCATAAAAATATTATTTTGGGTGTTGGTTCCCTTTAACTTGAAAACTAGAAGATATCATTGCATCTAATATAATGGGATAACAATTAAGTAGAAAAACTTACGAACGCCTAGGTAAAAAGCTTGCGAAAATTTGTTTTAAAGCAGTTAAAACAGAGGGCGCTCTATAAAAACATATTGGTTTTAACCTATTTTTGTCCAAATTTGTGAATGTGATATGTTTTGTTAAAATAATTATTAAATAGAGAGATCATCAATATTTTAACAAAATATTTGGTAAATTGTGTTAAAGGTGTGAACATTGTATACATTTTTTGTTTTAATTTGATATTTTAACTGTTAACCCAACCGATTTTTATCAAATAAAGTTTGTTTTATATTCGAAATGACGTGCTCTTCCTAGAATTACACTTATTACACATTTATTTTTTTCTGAAGCGCCCTCTAAACTAAACCTGTACTGTTCAAGTTCGTGCAATTCACATACTTTAATTTTAACCCTCGCCGTTTCCTTCAAAAAATTGTAAATGTAATGTTTTCTTTCCTAAAAATAACACTCAATAGACATCATCAAAGTGAATTCATAAGCCAATTGGTATACTTTTATCATTGCGAATTGCATTTTAAAACCCCGTTTCCTTTCAAAATGTTTAAATGTGATATTCTTTTCCTAAAAATAAACATTAAAGGGACTTAGTAACATTGTCCAAATCCTCTAAATAAAATTTTAATTCTAGCGGTTCCCTTATACCTTGTTGTATTCGTATTAACAATAAAATCATGGGACAGGTTTCGGTTTCTCAAATTTCCCTTTCGTTACAAAGATATGTATGATTGAAGTATTCAGATAAGAAAAACTCCGGGCGAGTTTTTCTTCCGTGTACAAAGTGAGTGCAGTGAGTTTCTGAATATCACTTTGCATTTTCGCTCATTACTTGGCCATACAATGTCCATTTGACTTGAAATTTTCAAACAATACCCTGTGGACATATGAGATAACAACAATATACATTGCACCAACCATTCATCACATTTTGCATATGTCAACAAAGTTACTAGATCCCTTTAAATAGAAAAATAGTCAGAATAAATGTAAAAGCCAATTGATATACTTTCATCATTACGAATTGAATGTTTAAACCCCGTTTCCTTCAACATTTTTGAAAGTGACGTTTTTTATCCTTAAGATAAACATTCAACAGAGAGATTAACACAGTTAATTAAAAAGCCACTTTGTGTACTTTCATAATTGCTTATAGGAATGTATACAATCATGTGAAAATGTGAATTAGTGATATTGCGAATAAAAATAAAAGTCAACACCCACAATTTGTATTCCGATGACTTTATTTTGTGGACATGTTCGATGTTTGTTGACGGTTTTGATCAAACAAACAATGTTTTGTTTTGAAAAGTATGTGCTCTTGTAATCCTAAATTCAATTTTCCTCTATACCTCACATCCAAATTATTTGTAAGAGCCATCAAACCAAATCTTTAGCATCCCAAAAATATCCATACAACAAACATGATTCCAATACACAGTTTCCTAATATATTCTTAAAGGGATCTAGTAACATTGTCAAAATCCTCAAAATCTAATTGGAATTCTAGCGGTTACCTCATACCGTGTTGTTTTCACATGAACAATAAAATCAAAAATGGGGCAGGTTTCTGTTTTTTCAAATTTCCCTTTCGTTAAAAAGATATTTACGATTGAAGTGTTCAGTTTGAAGTGTAACAGTATTTGGAACAAAACGCAATCGAAGAATATCACATGTTTGAGAGAAATTACAGCGACATTAACATGCCGACAAATGTTCCTTATTTGTGACTAATATAGATGTATATAGCTCATATTGCAAAGAGCCTATATTTAAGCGCTTAACCCTAAAAAGGCCCGGGGGCCATAATGCCCCCCCCCCCCCCCCCGTCTCCGCGATTTTTTTTTATTGCTCCAAAACGCGGTAAGATGACGCGCCGCTGCTTGGTGACTTTTTTTCTTTTGGGCCTTGTGCATATTTTAAAATAAACATTTTGAAAATCGGACCTACCGTTACGAAGTCACGTCACCTTTTGTCTATGCATGTCAGCCTGAAAATTGCTCAATTTCGTGATGTGTGTACAAAACATATGGAAATATCAGTTTTCGTAAAAGGAGGTATATCATTGGTTATTTGGTCTTGTTTACATTTTATATATTTGTTTTGGGGTTCAAAATAGTTGAATTATAGTTAGAAATGAAAAAAAAAAACAATAAAATAAAATACATAAGTAAAAAAAAAGAAATACATAATAAATTATAAAAACAATAGAAAACATAAGGAAGAACCTGGCTCTTCCAAATTTTGTTGTCGTATTATTATTCCAAATGCTCTAAAGAATATATGTAGTGAAAACCAGAGTTTAATAATGAAGAATATATGATTTATGGGTAAAAATATGAATTTTATGACATTTTATGACAATTTTTCACGGCGATCGGCCGCTCCGCGGCCGAGATCATAGGGGGGTGCCATAATGGCCCCCCCCCCGGCCTGCTGAAGACCTCAAATAGCCCGGCCTTTTTAGGGTTAAACATATTTACATCAAATCACAAAAATTAACAAAACTAAATGTTACGGTAAATAAACATACATGTATTAACAATAAATTAACGACCACAAAAGGTTAATTTAAACAAATAAGTTGTATCAACATTGTGAGAAGTGCGTATATTGAGAGGAAGATTGCTCCATAAGAAAGAAGCAGCGTAAGAAAAGGTTTGTTCACCATAGTATTTTGAGCCAATTCGTTGTGTGAATTCCAGGAGTGACTGAGTAGATGATGTTAATACACTTATGGTCGCATAAAGATCAAAGGGACACTTAATTATGATCCACTTTTCATTTCATTTCATTTATTTTCATTTTCAACAAAAGTATAATTTACAAAATGATGCACAAAATATATTCTTACAGGAGTCATGAAATACATAATATACACATATACAAATCAGTAATAAATAATTATTATTGAAAATAGTTATGATGAATAGGACTGAGATCGAGATCTCGATTGATAGTTATTTTAACTTGAAATTAGACGAGGTAAATTTCATAATACAGTATTTCATAGGTATCTAATTATGTTTATATCGATATCAGGAGTGGTTGTGAGGGGCGCTTTTCAAAATCACTGAATACCACACAACATTGTATAAGGAGTACAAAATACATTATTCTGACATGCCTATGTTCTGTATAATTTTTTCGTGATAATCAAGTAATGTTATCATTGCTTCTTATCTAGTGATATTATATTTTTTATATTAATGTCCATAGAAATTGTGAAATATAAACTAGGTTTTGTTAAAATAATGCTATATATGTTTTAGATAGGAGTCAAGTTATTAATTGAATGATAGTTGATTATATTCCATGATGATGGATGAATATTTGTATTATTATTATCGTTACATTTAGTTAGGCTAGCAAAAAGGAAAGGTAAAACAATAACAATTACCGAAGGTAATTAAAAATGGTTTATACAAAGAAAAACTAGTTATTAAGTTTTCGTTTGAAATGGTTAGGTTGTTTTTGTAACAGAACAAGATTAATTATGTAAGAAAATGTTTCGCAATTGGCATGCCTCACAGGGCGGGATTTGCTTACTATTAAATTGTAATTATGCGTTCGATAAATGATACATTTTTAAAAGAAAATAATTTCCCGATATTTTATTTGCAAAATCCTTCAAGCTTGGCAGTTTACATGTATTAGGAAACAAACTTCGTTGAACTTTCCACAGAGGGCACAGAGTACATAATAGCTTTACTGTACTACTGAAGAGCTCAGGTCCAAAAGGCGCTAAATCCACTTTCCATAAAAATTGAGTTAATGATATATCTACATTTATAAGCTACGTAGCTATCTAGGAATCCACATTTTACGACAAATTACTCACTCAAAATATAAAAAAAATAAAGAAAGTTCAATTTTCATATTCCCATAGGCACGTGTACCAAGTTGGGCAAAGAAACCTGTTTTCCTCGAAAGTTGAAAAAGTGGATATAGCGCCTTTTGGAAGAAAGCTCTTCATATACAGTCCCATGATAAAAAAAAAAAGAAAACACAGACAAGAAATTTGGAAAGGAGAGAGATAATAACAGATAAAGAGAGAAAGAGAGATAAAGAGAAATGTAAAATTCGGGAGAGATTAACATGTGCCATGTGCTTTGTCAAACCTCTCTGTGTATTATTCTAAATAATATTTATTCCAACCAGTCCAATTAAACATACAATAGTGATGCGCCGCGAGCGTCAAAAGGCGCCGAACGTGCGCTTTATAAGTAGCCCCATTATGTTTATTATCATACTATCCAGGGTATGATGAAATAATAAGTTTCCAAAGACTTTTCATGCTTCGGTAATTGTGACGTCGTGCGAGGGGATTGTACGAAATATAATCTTGCAATATTTATTGCGCAATTACAGTTACCTTGTCAAACTCTTTAAAAACTTAATTAGAACTATAATGTAAAACAGACAATCGCTTTCAGAGCTAGTTATTTCTGACTAGAGCACCATTGCGGAAGTAAGGTTTTTATTCAGCTGTGATCCCAAAACTAGGAAAGCATATTTCGTGTCTAGAGCTATAGGTATCTTGCAAACTTATCTCAAGATGATGTCGATTAAGCTGATAACCGTCATTCTGTTCATGTTCATCAGACATGTCACCAGTCAAACCGATGGTCAAGGTGAGCATTATTTATGTTTTCATTGTTCATAATCCTAAAATTATTGGCCTAATATCATCATTACATATAGAGCAGTTGAACACAAATTTCTTCGTTAAGCGGTATAAATATAATTGTTGATTATATGCAGTTTAAATATGTTATAATCTAGAAATCGTTATAATTTATCGATTCAAGGACTATACTATCCCCTGAACAATTTTCCCCGTACGATTTCCCCCAAATACAAATATCTGGCGAGCCCACCCGAACAACTGCAGAATCCTCATAAGGGGTGGGGACGGGGTTAATACAGGATTCTACGGGCACCCAAAGTCACCTACCAAGACAGTCACCTACCAAAGACAGTCACCTACATATAGAAACATCACCACCCATCCCCTTACTAATAGGTCAGAGGTCACCTACCTAAAAAATAATAAGATCTCCCCCCCCCCCTCACTTATTGGTTGGAGGCCACATACCTGCCTAAAGTAAGATCTCCACCCACCTTTTTACTAACTGGCTGGAGGTCACCTACCTAAAGTAAGATCTCCACCTACCCCCTCACTAATTAGTTGGAGGTCCCCTACCAACAATAGAAGCTCTACCCATTCTCTTCTCCAATTGGACAGAGGTCACGTACCTACCTAAAGTAAGATCTCCACCCACCCCCTCACTAATTGGTTGGAGATCCCCTACCAACAATAGAAGCTCTACCCGTTCTCTTCTCCAATTGGACAGAGGTCACGTACCTACCTAATGCTGCCGTCACACATAAGCCACGCGCTCTCTGCGTTCTCGTACTTATAAATTGTATTACAATTTGTATGCCGCCATGCCACGTTTTAGCCAGGAATTGAGTTTCCCCCAAATGTACATTATTTTTGCCCGGACATGCCATTTTAAATTGTGACATCATTTTACCTACCCAAGTCGAAATTCCCATAGAAACCCATAGAAACCCATAGAAAACCCATAGGAAATTGGGTTTCTATGGGTTTCTATGGGTTTCTATGGGTTTCTATGGGACCAACAGAAACCCAGAAAATAAAACCCATAGAAACCCATATAAACCCATAGGACCCATAGAAACTCACAGGACCCATAGAAACCCACACCCATAGAAACTTGTAGGACCCATAGAAACCCACAGGACCCATAGAAACCCACACCCATAGAGTGGTGAAGTGTGATGTCATAAATGATGTCATAAACATTTTTTTTAGAATTTTCAAATTTGGACTTCATTTTCAGAAAGAGCATAACAAATAATGTCCAAATACCGAAAATCAAAGGAATAGGTTACGTATTGGCCGAGATATGCCCATCCGAATGATTGTTTTGGTCAATGGGCAATCAGTGTTATAGTGCACTGGTTCCTAAATTTAGGAACCAGTGCATTATAACACTGATTGCCCATTGAAGTAAAATTCTTTCGGATGGGCATATCTCAGCCAATACGTAACCTATTCCTTTGATTTTCGGTATTTGGACATGATTTGTTATGCTATAATATATAATCAATTTATTCACCACATTTTCAATTCCTAGATGGGAATTAATATTTCCAGAAAACAATATAAATATGATAGAATATTGTACTAACCATTGAAAAGTATTTTAACTGCAAATACATATACCTCAATGTATTGTTCAGCTTTAAATTAAATTCTTTAACCCTCTTCAACAAGAGGCAATGCCTTGCTTGCCCAATTGCACTGTCTGAAGAGGTTGATAAGGAAAATATAAGTATGAATTATGATTTAATGATTCTCTAAAGGAGAATTTAATTGATAATTATCTATGCATTTTCTATTGGTCCCATAGAGATTTCTCTATGGGTTTTCTATTGGTCCCATAGAGATTTCTCTATGGGTTTTCTTTTGGTCCCATAGAGATTTCTATATGGGTTTTCTATTGGTCCCATGTTCCATTTTCCCTATTGAAAACCCATAGGCCTATGGGTCTATGGGTTTTCTATGGGTTTAGGTTCTATGGGAATTTCGACTTGGGTATAGTTGAAACGTGTCAAACTTCGCAATCTATAGCCTAGGCTATAGCGTCCACTAGCAGAAGTGCTGGAATAGATCTGCAGGAATGTCTTTTGTTCAACTTGGGAATGAATGAGAAGATTATGACACTTGTGTGAAAAGATATCCTCCCATGCATGGACATAGAATAGCCCCTGAACAAAAGAGTAGATCGCCGAAGACCCAAGTTCGTTTTCAACATGTCCAAAGCGAACGCCGAGCTCCTACGTCCTGCTCTTTTGTTCATCAGGCTATTGACTGTGAATTCATGGAAGAATATCTATTGACGCATGTGAGATAATCTTCCCATTCATTGCCCACTGCGTTGCCAATTTGCTAATTTAACTTGGACGCAGCGCGAGCGCCGCGAGAGCGGCCAAGAAAAGTGTACGATCTAAACAATAGCGAACAATGAACGCCGCTCTCCCCACGACCTCCACACGCTCTCCCCACGTCCTCCACACGCTTCCAATTTTATGAATGGGGATTAGGTGCGGCGCGAGATCGGCGCGAGAGCGTAGCTATGTGTGACGGGGGTATAAAGTAAGATCTCCACCCACCCCCTCACTAATTGGTTGGAGGTCCCTTACCAACAATAGAAGCTCTACCCATTCTCTTCTCCAATTGGACAGAGGTCACGTACCTACCTAAAGTAAGATCTCCACTCACCCCCTCACTAATTGGTTGGAGGTCCCCTACCAACAATAGAAGCTCTACCCATTCTCTTCTCCAATTGGACAGCGGTCACGTACCTACCTAAAGTAAGATCTCCACCCACCCCCTCACTAATTGGTTGGAGGTCCCCTACCAACAATAGAAGCTCTACCCATCTCTTCTCCAATTGGACAGAGGTCACGTACCTACCTAAAGTAAGATCTCCACCCATCCCCTCACTACTTGGTTGGAGGATACCTATCTAATGCAAGATCTCCATCCATCCCCTCACTAATTGGGTGGAGGTCACCTACCTAAAGTAAGATCTCCACCCACGCCTCACTAATTGGTTGGATGTCACCTACCAACAAGCAGGCGCGCCGATTCCACCGAAAACACAATGCATTGGGGGGGCAGAGCATTGTTCACAAACAATGCTCGCCCCCCCCCCCCCCCCCCCCCCCAATGCATTGTGTTTTCGGATGGAATCGGCGCCACTGCCAACAAGAAAAGCTCCACCCATTCTCTTCTCTAATTAAATATAGAGATTCGCTAAGCCGTTTTATATTCCAAAGTGTCCCTTACGATCGCTCTGATCTCTAGACCAAGGCCCGCGCGAGGCCGCCTGCGCGTCCACGGTATATTTGCCATTCGATACGGCAAGGATCTGGCTGAAGTTCTCACTCAGTTTGCTCTGCTTGGCACCTCCCAAGACCCAAGTACCTTGATATTTGATGTAGTAGCCTAATCCCTGGGAACAGATATATAAATATATACTACCGTGACAAACACCTTTGTTAATTTGCACCTGTGCTTGAACATACTATACCATCCAGTGTATGATGAAAAGTTTATGTTCACGCTTCGGTAATGGCAATGGTGAGTGACGTCATGCGGGGGGGATTTTAATTGCGCAATACTAGCACCGAGTCAAATTGTTTAATAACTTACCTAGAAATAAAATTGTAAAAAGACAACCGCTTAGGGAGCTAGTTATTTCTGACTAGAGCACCATTGCGGAAGTAAGGTATTTATTCAGCTGTGACCACAGAACATGGAGAGCATCTTTCATGTCTAGAGCTATAAGTCTTGCAAACTAATCTCAAGATGATGTCGATTAACCTGATAACCGTCATTTGTTTCATGTTCATCGGACATGTTACCAGCCAAACCGATGGTCAAGGTGAGCATTATTTATGTTTTAAATGTTCACAATCCTCAAACTATTGGCCTAATACCATTATTTATATAGCAGTTTTACAACATTTGATATGATAATCTGAAAATGAACATTTTTGGTTATATGTAGTTTGAATATAAAACGTTATAATATGTACAAAGTAATTATTAGTCATTTTCTATTACTATACTACCCCTGGACAATTACCCCCCGGATGATTACCCCAACGACAATAACCCCCAAGATAAACCCCACCCCGACGACCTCCCTCTCCCCAGACGAGAACCCCTCAATGCAGTAATTTGAGTGGTAGTTGTAGTATAGTATTTCATTTGTCTTTGCATATTTCACATTTCGGTTGTCTTTGATGCAAGGAATTTTGGTTGTATTTGAATCAGAGTATTTTCTTTTTGTCTTTCTGGGGACTTGTGGGCTCTGACGACAAGTTTGTTGAATAAAGCATCATCATTATTACACATAAAAATCCAACTCGTTTTAGAGAGGGGTCCTTTCACTATTATGACGTCATACTACCCCCTCAGATAGTGTAAGATTATAATAAAACAGGGCATCGGGCACGTGGAGCGAGAACGTCTCAGTGTTCCGAGGATCGCTGAAGACGAAAAAGTAGCAAATTTAGGAAACAACATTGCCTCAGAAAAATGGCCCTAGGATCCCAACGCCTTACCCAAAATCAATGCTCATGGTATCATTTTGTTGGAAAAAGAATGTTCTACCCAATCAAATAAAAATCAATGACATTTGGTCGATGATGTTGATGATATTAACGATCGTAGGTGTTGCATTCTTTCTGGGCCACCCTGTATAATATGCTCATATACGTATGTAGTAAATTAAAGTTAATAAGAAAAATAGTCCAATAAGATTCATATAGCATACAACTTCGACATTAAATTCTCACTTATCTACTCCCAAATTAGTTACGTTTAAAAGTTCACAATTTGTAATTGTTTGAATTTCACCCCCAAAAATGTATTTAGAAACAAAAATCATTATATTATGTATGTGTTAGTACAGTCGCTTTCACTTATTATTGTATGCATATTAACGATATTTCTTTTTCTTTATATTTCGTGTTTTCGTCTTAGCTGTTTTGATGTTTAAAAATACAGCTGCATTTTATCAAACACGCCATTGCAATTCAGAATGTAGCTGCGAATGTGGCATTAGTATAAACAAACGTATGTATTAAGTTAGGTAACAAACGAATTGCACACTTAATGCAGTATAAAGGTCAACATAATACGTTTTAAATGTGGTGCATTATACATTATGAGAAGGAACTTTCTGGAAGACTAGCATTGTCAACAGAGATGGTGCTGTATAGAAAATTCCCCCGTCTTTAATTGTATTTGTTACAACAAAGTGTTATGTACAGACGTCGCTCCTCATTTGATGTTCTCTGTATTTTTCCATGTTGAATTCGGAAACCAAATAAATACAAAATAATACAACAATACTGATGCGCCGCGAGCCCCGAGAAGCGCCACGATTATCATTATTGTTATTATATTATCCAGGGTATGATTTTTTTACAATGACTTTTCACGCTTCGATAGTTGTGACGTCGTGCGAGGGGATTGTACGGAATATATTTTGCAATCAGTATTGTTACACAGAAAGTTTTATGACTAGTACTGTTCTGTGCATTAAATTAACACTTCAAATTTAATGTGTTGAACTTCCCCTTCACCCAAGTTGTTTTTGTTATTAATATTGTTGATTTTTTAGTCCAGAATTCGATTTCATGATACTTGTACACGATTCTAAGATGTGCTATTTTTTTTTTATAAACACTTATTTAACATGAAAAAGATAAACAATGCAAATGTTTTGTTCAGAAAATTATGATTAATTACATTTCTATAATACTAGGGGACCTGTGCCTGTGGCACAAAAAAATGAACCTGATTATAACGTCAATAAACCATAAAATCAACCTCAATGACAAATTTACCTAAATTGTTGACATGAGTCATGATTGCTCAGATGATTTGTTTTGAATGACCGATCCCGCGATTTCACACACTGATTCTCCACTGCTGAAGCTACTGCACTGCATGCGCGCACACACCACACTGTAGGCATACGGGTGCGATATGCCTTTCTGATGTGCACACGTAACTATTTGTGTTCGCCTTTCAGGCAAGGGTGTGTACGAAATCGCTTGCGCTGATTGGCTTATCGCGCATTCCTTCGCACCACGCTCTCTGCTCTTGCGAGAATAACGTGCGATAGTGGACATTTTTTGGCTGAAAACGTTAAAAAAAAAATCAACTTTCGTTTGATGTAAATTGATACCCTTTCACCATTACCCCCCTAAAGGTAGTTGCTATCATCACCTGAAAGGTGAGGGTCATACCGCAAGGCATGGCGATTTGCATAGCCGGACAGACAAACACACAAACAAACAGACACAACCTCCTCTTTTAGTAATATAGAAATGTGAATTTATGATAAAACACACATTTCAATGAATGAGAACTAGAAAATGCATGTTCTTTTTGTAGGACTGATAGTCTTACAATTATTTCAATTTTTGTAATTGACTTGTATTTGATACATTTGTATGAAGTTATTTAAGTCGATTTAACTGTGATGGTAATATGCACTAAACCCTATGAATTTTAAGGATTAATCAATTTGGACAAACATAAGTAATGATCAGATTATCATGGAATACTTCGGATTTCAATGTTGAATATTCCAAGCTAATGCGATTTAAACTTTACATTTATATTGCTCACAGTATTTAAACACTTTAATTTAAATCCATTTGAACGTATATCTTGTGTCTATTTTGTATATGTAATGATTGTATTATACCCATATACGTATGTAATTTGATAAAGGTAATTAAGAGAGTGAGTGCAATAAGATTCATACACCATTCAACTTCGACACTCAATTCTTACTCATTTACGCTCCCAAATTAGTTATGTTCAAAAGTTCGCAATAATTGATTTTCGAAATTTCGCCCCAATAATTTAGAAAGCACTTAGAAACACACATTGAAACAAAATACACAATGTCATGTTATCTACTTGGAATATCACTTAATCTATGAATCGATAAAAAAAAACATTTACAAAACTTACCGATGTTCATTAAAATTCACGACAAATTTGTGTTTAAAATTCACGACAAATTATGTTTGTGGATATTTCAGCCATTTCTGAACCGATTTTTCTCAAATAAAGTTTATTCTGTCATTAAAATTGTATGCTCTTACAATTTTGACACTCAGTTCTCCATTATCTCGCAAACAAGTTATTATGTGTAGCGCCCTCTATACCAAAACTATCCCCTTAATCTATCTTTGCAGATATACTATTTCGGTTGTCTTTTACGCAACGTGTTTCGGTTGTCTTTGAAGCAGATTGTTTTGTTTGTCTTGTTGGACACGTGTGGGTTCTGGCGAGCCCACCCGAACACTGAAGAATTTGGGCTAAACATCTCCTCATAAAGGGGAGGGGGGGGTTAATACAGGGATGAAAGGGCACCCGAAGAGGACCAAAGATAGGGGCTCCACTCATCCGTTTATTTTGGGTTACCTAACTAAAGTAAGATCACCAACCATCTCCTCACTGACTGGTTGGAAGTCACCTATCAAAATTTAAAACTCCACCCATCACCTTCCCCTATTGGTCAGTGGTATAACCTACCTAAAGTAAGATATGCACCCATTCCCTCACTAATTGGTTGGAGGTCACCTACAAAAATAAAAGCTCCACCCATCCTGTCAATAATTGGTCAATACTTATTTTGCCCAAGCTGAATGGTTCAAATTTGTTTAAACACTTGCTACACAGAAAGTATATTGACTTTTTAATGTTATATGCACAAAACTACACTTAAAATATAAATTATATCAGCTAACACCTACCATAGATCCTTGCTTACACTATCGAATATCAGCATTGAGTGCTTAAAGGTTCGTCTATCCGAAAATTAAAATCGGGTTCGATACTCCGAAGGTTCGTTAATCTGAAAATGAAATGCGGTTCGAGAATCCGAAATGAAATAAGGTTCGTTAGTACGAATATACAATAGGGTTTGTTAATCCGAAGATGTTATGGGTTTTGTATTCAATCTTTCGGATTAACGAACCTCGTTTCATTTTTGGATAAACGAACCTCATTTAATTTTCGGATTAATGAACCTCATTTTATTTTCGGATTAATGAACCCCATTTCATTTTCGGATTAACTAATTTTCAGAATATCGAACCCGATTTAATTTTCGGAGAAACGAACCCACGGAATAACGGACATTCGGAATAACGAGCTGTAACCGTTTATTAGTATTCACAGCAAATTCGTTACATTATTTATTCGTAATTCTTATCTCTTTCTTTAATTATTGTATGTATATTAACGATATTTATTTACATTTCGTGATTTCGTCTTAGCTGTTTTGATGTTTGTAAATACAGCTGCATTTTATCGAACATGCCACTGCAATTTAGCATGAAGGCTAAGTTAGGTAAAAACTGCACACATAAAGCAGTATAAAGGTTAAAAGTAATACGTAAAATACATTTTTTGCATTATACATTATGAATATGAACTTCATGGAAGACTATCAATGTCAACAGAGGTGACGCTGAGTGGAAAATTCCGTCTTTAATTGTATTTGTTACAACAAAGCGTTGCGTGCAGAAGTCGTTCCTCATTCGCTTATCTCTGTATGTTTCTATGTTGATTTCGGAAACCAAATGAATACAAATTAATACAACAAAGCTCCTGTTTCGATCATGTTTAGTCATACTATTCAACGGCGTACCATTGTTATAGTGATATGGAGGGGGGGGGGGGGGGAGAGGGGTGGACATGAACATTATTGCGGCATACTATTGCATAATTATGTAACATTCTATTTTATGTTATATTATTTGATTTTCTTTTATTTTACATTTTATAAGTACCATAAATTTGGTTTGGGGGCCGTGCCCCCTGAAAGCTACGCCACTTTATTAAACGATTGTTCATGGTACGATGAAAATCTGTTTTTCAAAGGCTATGATATCCGCTCCAATAATTATGTTTAGTGGGTGTCGTAAAACTGCGGAACGCAATTCCTCAAGAATAATACAATAAAGTATTTTCTTTACAATTTAAGTGCACCCATTATGTGTAATGCATGCATTATGTACGAAGTTATTTGTATAACTGTTAACGCCGACGTTATTTACCACGTGACCTAATCATTGCGAAATTAGCAGCCTGCACAGACTGGCAACTTAAACTCAAGATCATGTAGACCACTACTCCGATACTCGTAACTTTTTTGTCATGTTTATCGGAAATATTACCAGCCAAACCAATAGCCAAGTGGGCATAATTATGTGTTTTCATCTAATGTCAATGATCCTCAAATTACATTTAATTTCCACGATCCTCAAACTATATTTCATTTCTATGATCATCAAATTACTAGCATTGTCTCATCAAATACCGTTTACAGTGGAAAATTTTACCCAAAATTGGCTTTGAAAAATTGTCGTGAAACATTATTTATCAACAATAGTTAAGATTTAAAGAGGTAGTACAGTTTGGGTAAGGCTGAGCGTAAGTATAGTAACCAAATTCAGCAAAATAACATTACAAACTAGTATTTATAACTCTACCATGTTCAAAAGATATATACAATTACAAACGACTAGATAAAAAGCCTGTTATCATTACAAAATAGCCATTAAAACAAAATAGGGCACTCTCTAAAAAAAACACTGGTTTCAATCATTTTTCATACACAATTATGCTCGTGATATTATTTTGAAATAATTACTAAATAAAGAGATCATCAACAACTATTAAAATAACCTCTTTTGAACATTTTTGAAAAAGTGTAAGCATTTTTAAAATTTTGTTAAAAATCATCGATTCCGATCGAATATATTTTTGTATTGATATTCAGCCGTTTCTAAACCGATTTTGATCAAATAAAGTTTATTCTGACATTAAAATTGTCCCAAAAAAATTATTACCAAAACTGAATTTCCCCTTTAAAAGTTATTTTCTACAATTATGTCATGGTGACTTCGTCATTCGAACCCAAATCTCACACGGAATAAAAACAAAATGTGTTGATGATTTAATTATTTCATCATGATTGTTTAAAGAGAAAACCCCGGCCTGTAACCTTTTAGGACAAGAGGTGAGAATATTTCTTGATTTGTAATGACACGCGTTATGATATTTTGTTATACTGAATTTAGTGGAATGTAATATCTGTACGAGATTCGAAGTACGATTGTGTTCTGAAATATTTAGCCAATTTGGGGAATATAAACATGATGTATTTAGTTTGTTAAAAGATATCATATGTAATAGAACTTCATTTTTGTAATGTTAGTTAAGTGAAAATAGTTGGATAAAGAACAAGATTCTGGTTTCATTTAGTTTACACTAAATTTGAAGACAAGAACGATTATAATCTTGCTAATAATTAAACGACATTATGTGAAGCGAAGCTCTGCATAGGCGTATCTCGGCATTGTCTGCATATAGCTGAGCTTGGCTTGAAATTCTGATTTATTACATCACCTTTGTCAATGCGGCCCTATGTTTGTAAAACAACTGACTGTCTGATAAGGAAAAAAATAAAGGTTAAACTGAAACGTAGAACGATTAGAACACCTCCCAATGGAGTTGATAATAACTTTTTGAAGTTGACAGTTGTTCGTATAAAAGAACAATTTTAAAGTGATAGTTCAGCTTTGGTTAAGAAGGCTCTTCGAGAAAAAATTGTGTGGGGTAATGAAACACTTAACGTAGGAATGTTGAAATGTTGAAAGAGCGCAACAATTTAAAGCCATAATCAACTTTACTTGATCGCAATCGGTTCAGAAACAGCTGAGATATCTATATTAAGTATATCCGTTTGGAATCAATGTTGGGACTAACTTTTATTCAATAAGTTTAGAAAATATTTGAAAATCCTACACATATTTTTAGAAATATACTAAAATAATTTCAACATTATTTTTGATGATCTCTCTTTCAAATAATAATTTCAACCAAACATCACATTCACGTTCTGTATAACCAAATGGTTGAAATGTGGTTTGTTTGGAGGGCGCCCTGTCATGTGTTAATGGCTGTTTTTTTTTTATGAGAACATCCCTGTAACATAACCATTTTGTTTTTACTACCATTCAAACATCAGAATTATAACTGTAAGTTTCTATGAAAGCGAAATTAGTTTTAGTTAATAAAATTCTGTTTGACCCAAACTTAACTATCATGAGCTGAACTAAAAACTTACACGACACCAATCTTGGATCAACCAGACCGCGGCTGCGCGGAATACTACATCCCACTCTGTAGTGCTCTGATTGTTATTAAATTGGGAAATAATCACATTAGACCAATGTAGACAGCAAGTTCAAGCTTTGTGTGATTATGTTGTCGATCGAGAAAATACATGCAACTTATTATTTGGCCATACATGCAAACACGTGATATCTTACCTGGCAAACCATACCCTATTTGTTTTAATTATTTGCTCTATATATCGTTACACAGTTCGCCTTCAAGATGGAGACAATATCTATGAAGGCCGGGTAGAGGTTTATTACAACGGAACCTGGGGAACTATTTGTGATAGTGAGTGGGATTCCTTGGATGCCCAAGTTGTCTGCTTAAGTCTTGGCTTCCAACCAGCAATCAATGACGCACTGCTTGGAATACAATTTGGGCCAGGCACCGGAAACATTCTACTAGATAATGTTGAGTGTACTGGGACCGAGCCAGCCATCTTGAATTGTACACACAGTGGTCTAGGAATCCATAACTGCGATGATCAGCATTCAGGCGCAGGTGTTCGCTGCCAGCAAGGTAAACTAAGTTTTATTAACTTCAAACTTCATGTTATTATATGATAAAAATGTGTACTTATGCACATTACTATTCATGGCAAATTCGTTATATTATTTATGTGTATACTAATTTGTTTTGTTTTTTCTTCAAATATTGTATGATTCTTCCGACTGAGCTATAGAAAACGCTAGTACGGAGCTCGTCCTTGAAACCCCTTAATTCTCATTGGCCCCTTCCGAATCCCATGTGGGTTCTGGATGGGAAAGCTCATCTGGTATTCATATGGGTTTTTATATGGGGGATATGCGGACATTGAAATCCAATTGTGATTGTAATCAATGTGGGATTCATATGGGCCCATGGTTTCCATCTGGGCCAATCCAACGAATTGGTGCGCGATTTTTACCCCCCCCCCCCCAAAAAAAAAAAAAAATAAATAAAAAAAAAATAATAATAATAATAATAATAATAATAATAATAATAATAATAATAACAAATAAATAAATAAAAAAATAAAAAATAAATAAATAAATACAAAATTTATAAATAAATAAATACATAAATAAACAAAACTTCCATCTGGGAGTTATATGGGGCCATGTGTGCTTGTTCTGGTGGGTTCTATATTATGGGATTGCCCATCTGGAATACATCTGGGTTTCCATGTGACCCGTATGGTCCCCAGTCAGCCCAAACAAAAAACCAGGTGGGTCCCAAAAACCTTGCTATCTGGGTTAACATTTCTTTTGAGATCCTTACAGAATACGAGGACTTAAGCCCCTTGAAATCTGGGAAGGTTAGGTTATTCGGGAAAATATTTCATCCAAAAGCAGGATGATGTGGATTGTGTATTAAATGTGCATGGGCAAAAACAAACCATAAATTATCACCATGCAAAACCTTGCCTTATTTTCATACCATTACACAGTTCGCCTTCAAGACGGATGGAGTATCAATGAGGGTCGAGTAGAATACTCGTCCAAAGATGACTGGGGAACTATCTGTGATGATAGCTGGGATATTACGGATGCGACCGTTTTCTGCAAAAGTATTGGTTTCCCTGCTGCCGAGTTTGTAGTTGGTAAAGCAGCATTTGGCCAAGTCACTGGATACGCTCAAATTGATTATCTTGGTTGCGGTGGGACAGAAATATCCATCTTTCTGTGTGCTCTCGCAATTTTTTCAGGAAAAACATGTGGACAAGAACGAGATGGAGGTGTCAGATGTTTACACTCAGGTAATGTTATAAAAAAATGAAATACATGTATACACGTATACATGCCTTATCCATCTTGGGTTTCCCCATATCAAATATATAAGATGTCCTGAAAACTGGCTGAAGCTTTGATAAATAAAATTAGGTCTTTCTTAACGTTATTATGTTTCATTCTATACACTGTGTGGTTAACAATAATGATTCTATTCTTTGAAAATAGTTCTTTGGTAAATGTGAATTATAGATAAAATGTTATACGTGTGTGACTATCACATTGATTTGTATATAGGATATCTCTTCTTGCGTCTGTCCTAGTCTGGTCGCATATCTACACAAGTGACTGCACATGCTTCAAGCCCACTTGTCATGCTTGTGAAAACTTTAAAGTAGCCATGTTGCTGAATTTGAGTTGAAAATTGTATATGCATCTAGATATAGGTCAGAATTTGGGCAATTACATTATTTATCAGTCGAGTGAACACATACAAAATTATATGCGGACAAGAACTGACAAAACCTTACTTGATTGTTCTTTGTATAATTTCATATCTAAACCATTACACAGTTCGCCTGCAAGGTGGGAGTACTGCCAATGAAGGTCGGGTAGAGGTTTATCACAACGGAGTCTGGGGAACTGTGTGTGACCACAAGTGGGATTTCCAGGATGCGGACGTTGTCTGCAGAAGTCTTGGTTTCCCCTCGGCCATGTCCGCACCACATAACGCAACATTTGGCCAGGGCTCCGGAAGGATTCTGCTTGATGATGTGCGTTGTACCGGAAAAGAGTCGAACATCTTCGATTGTCCCAACGGGGGTCTTGGTGTCCATAACCATAACTGCGGCCATGAAGATGATGCAAGTGTCCGATGTTCACACTCGGGTAAATAGGAGTACTTGAAGACGATGTGGACTATGAAAAATTTTAATTTTCCATTTCCAACCACAGTGGTTCATTTGAAGCCCCAAGCATTCAACGCAAATCAACACTGACCGACATCCGTGGCTAGGGTCATCTTCCGTCACGACGCCGTTCACAAATCGGATCCAATAATCACAACACTGACTACACACAGGTTGACGCTCAGGGATTATACCTCTTAGTCCGTGGTGTTTCCTGCTTCAAGGGCCGGTCACATTTACGGTAGCGGAAGTTTAAGGTAGTTGAACGTACCACCATCCGTACGGTACCGTGGTTGTCCGTGAACTTGGTATTAACTCGGGGGAGACGTGATCTTCGATTGCTAACTTGGTATTAACTCGGGGGAGCCGTGATCTTCGATTTAATTTTGTAACATGTTCAAAAGAGCGGTACGTTAAAGGCATCCGTAATGCTAACGTACTAAACCGAGGTCCAACGTATAGTCTAACTTAGTCTAACAAATTATAACGTAGTCTAACGTACTTCGTTATGTACTCAAACGTACCCTAGCGTACTCTAACGTAGTCTAACAAAGTCTAACGTAGTCTATGAAACATAATAACGTTCGTTACGTACTCAAACGTACCCTAGCGTACTCTAACACCAGCATCGACACTCTTGGTCCAGACATGTTTAAAGGGATAGTTGAGTTCTGGTAAGGAGAGTACAATTTTGGTGAAACTGAATTTTAGTAACCAAAACCTGCATCATTACATTACAAACTATTAGTTATAACTAGAAAGGAACACAAAATTACAAATGACGTAGTAAAAATAATGTTATCATTCAAAAAGAGCCGTTACAACGTAAGAGGGCGCTCTCTAAACACTCATCGGTTTCATCCATTTTGAATAAAATATTGTGCATGTGATGCTTTGTTGAAATAGTGGTTAGATAGAGAAATAACCAACAACTATTTAAATACCTATTTTGTAACTTTTTGAAAAGAGGAAGCATTTTTTTGAATTTTTAACGGCTGGTTCAAAATTTTCTAATAAACCTGGGGCCCCAGGTTTGATACAAATTGTTATATTTATGGATATTTCAGCCGTCTCTGAACCGATTTTGATCAAATAAAGATGATTTTATTATTTAAATATTATGCTCTTTCAAATTTTACACTCAGTTTTTCATTACCTCACAAAGAAAAAGTAGTCTAGCGCCCTCTCTACCAAAACTCAACTATCCCTTTAAGCACAAAATTAGACAACTTTCACGGAACTGCTCTGTTTAAAAAACAATCGCACAAAGGCCGTATACCACACCGCGGGCTGGCTGCATATTCCGTGCGGAGTTGCTAAATAGACCGTAGTGACGTTCTTTAGCGTAGTCTTGCGTAGTCTAGGCTTCCGTAGTCTACCGTACTCAAACGTAGTCAAACGTACCACTCCGTACCTGTCCGTGAGTGAGCTGCACCCGCATTACCGAAGTCTAGCGTAGTCTAGCGTAGTTTATCGTACTTGAACGTATTTATCTGTACTGTTCTGTAGCTCATCACCGTACCTTAACGTGGTTCAACGTAGTTTAACCTAGTCAAGTTACCCTACGGATCACTACGTCCACTACTGTAAATATGACCGGCCCTAAACATGTCTGGACCAAGAGTGCCGATGCTGGTTTTGTGCACGGTAAATTACGTTAATTACGTTAGACTTCGGTTTAGTACGTTAGCATTACGGATGCCTCTATTAAACGTACCGCTCTTTTGAAAATGTTCAAAAATTAAATCGAAGATCACGGCTACCCCGAGTTAATACCAAGTTAGCAGCACGGACAACTACGATATGGTAGGCTACGGATGCCAGTACGTTCAAGTACCTTCAACTACCTTCAACTACGCTCAACTACGTTAGCCTCCACTACGTTCAACTACGTCCACTACCGTAAATGTGACCGGCCCTTCACTGTGTACACAGATTTTAGCAGGCCTCAAGCGTGGTCTTTAACTCACCGTCATTGTGTATTCTTGTCCCCGGAGGAAGCCGGTCTCACCACGGACCTCTCGGGGGCTAAACCGAGAGTCCCCATTTGCTCGGTCACTACACGGAGCTAATATCTATTATAAATACGGATCATTAGAATTCCTTTGATCCGGGGCTGAAAATGTTGCGTGTATCTTACAACTGCATCCCGGGTCGTTCTTACCATGCCGGTGCACCGAAACTTACTCCAGTGCCATTTTCACAATTAAGCCGGAATAACACAGATTATGCTTATGCTGGATTACATTTATAAGTATAATGCTTTGTTATAAAAGATGTGTTACTATGCATATATAATGTAGTACATTATTGGTAATAGATACTTTCAAACTTCTTACTTTTATTAATACAACTCAAAATGTGTCAATCATTATTGTAGGCTATTTCAATATCTGACCCCTTTTATACATTTTATTTGCATATTCACAAAGGCGAATGCCCTTGATTCGAATCCACTTTTAAAAGCTCAAAATCGGTCATGTGTTAATTCATGTAGGCGAACAGGTTTAAGCCAAAATATGTACTGACATTGTAAAGTATGTTGCCAATTACCTCATCAGACAGAAAGGTGGGCTGATTATCAAGGGAACATACCAATTATTTGCACAATATCACCTTCTTTTCATAATGTTCTATGTATATCGTTACACAGTTCGTCTTCAAGATGGGGATAGTACTAATGAGGGTCGAGTAGAGGTGTATTATCATAACGAGGTTGCTAACAAAGGAGCATGGGGAACTGTTTGTGATGATGAGTGGGATATCCAGAATGCGAATGTTGTCTGCAGAAGTCTTGGTTTCCCAGCTGCGAAGGCTGTACTAAGTAGCGCAGCATTTGGCCAGGGCACCGGAGACATTCTGCTGGATGGTGTTCGCTGTACCGGAAATGAGTCAGCCATCTTTGATTGCATACACTGGGGTCCTGGTGTTCACAACTGTGGGCATGAGTATGATGCAAGTGTCAGATGCTTACGCTCAGGTAAATATGGAGGGAAAACCAACATTTTACATCGTATATGGGCTACATTTCCAGAAAATATCCCATAACCGCATCGAAGGCTTAATTACTCTAACTTTCAGCATTCCCGTCGTTGAAATGAGATATAAAACCAATTATGTCACCTAGTATTGAGTGACATCTAAAATCCATGTCCCTTTTCAAAATAAAACATCTTGACAAGATAATAATTCGCAACATAATAATACGGTCAACCTGAGCGCTTTGGTATAGAGATTCTGGAGCACCCTTGAGAATGTTGACGTTTATTCTATTCATGAAATTACCTCATCAGTCGAGCAAACACACCGCACACATCAAATACAATTTAAATATGTTTTATAATTTCATATTTAAACCATTACACAGTTCGCCTTCAAGGTGGGAATAGTATCAATGAAGGTCGAGTAGAAGTTTATTACAACGGAGCCTGGGGAACCGTATGTGATGATGACTGGGATATGCAGGATGCGAACGTTGTCTGCAGAAGTCTTGGTTTCCCATCTGCCGAGGCCCTACTAGATAGTGCAATGTTTGGTCAAGGTTCTGGAGACATTATTCTGGATGATGTTGCCTGTACTGGGACAGAGTCGAACATCTTTGATTGTGCCAACGGGGGTCTTGGTGTCCATAACTGCAGCCATACCAATGATGCAAGTTTCAGATGTTTACATTCAGGTAAATATGTAGAAAGAGATACAGAACAACAACCGGAATTATATTACATAGTTTATGGACCGGAGGACGCCGGTTTTTTTTAACGGTCATAACTGAATAAAATGTAATATGGAAATCCCCTTATATTAATTCATATTCAGAAAGGACACGAGGTGTATAAATAATATCATACATCACCATGGTCAAATTAATTTGTTGACGTTATGATATTGCACGAGAAAGTTTAAAATTCTTTAACCGTAACAGAGGAACGTATAACATAATTCATGTCACATGATGTAAACAATATTGCGAACATTAGCACTGGCATAGTGGTTTCCATTCTGACTCACGATCTTACCAGCGCGGGTTCGAATCTATGTAACGTTTCGTCGTTTTTGTTTTCTTCTTGTTTTTAGCCATACAATATCGAAAATTTATGGCTAAATGAATGATCACTGTGAACACAATTTTACATTTAAATCTTTAATGTGATCATTGACTTCTAAGAACACAGAGTTATTGCAGTACCCATCCCCTAATTCGTCTAAGTGACGAATTCATACATAGTTTTCTGATTATATCACTACACAGTTCGCCTTCAAGATGGGGAGAGTATCAACGAGGGCCGAGTAGAGGTATATTACAATGGTGTATGGGGAACTGTCTGTCATGATGACTGGCATATCCAGGATGCCAACGTTGTCTGCAGAAGTCTTGGCTTCCCAGCTGCCGAGGCCGCACTTGGTAGTGCGGCATTTGGTCAAGGCACGGGAGACATTCTACTGGATGATGTGGAGTGTACCGGGACAGAGTCCTCCATCTTTGATTGCGCCAACGGGGGTATTGGTGTTAGTATCTGTGGGCATGAGGATGACGCAAGTGTCAGATGTTTGCATTCAGGTATAAAGAAAAAGAAAACTAAAGGATGTGCCAAATATATGTTCTGTCTCCCATATACATGTATAAAAGTTATAGGTACCGTGGAGACCTGTTTGAAGACTGGGTTATTCTAATAAGTATGCATAACATATTAATGCATTTAATTACAGGCCTGGTGTATTTCACCTTGTATTATATGATATCATATATTGGACCTCTTAAATGTTTGTTCTTTCTGTAACTTATATTGTCTAGTATGGTATGTATACCAAACGGATTGCTCATGGTTTAAACCCACTTGTGCTAATTTAAAAAGCAGCAATTATACTGAAACATGCAATCGTTTTATTATGGGGCTATATTTTAGCAGACCCTTTATAGACAGAAAAGTCCATCTCGCTTTTGGGGGGTCCTTTAATATGAGTTTGAAGTTCATTTATTTTGGCAATTATCTTTATATTGTGTAAATAATTGGCCTTATCGTGTGCAACCGTTTGATATTTAAAATATTACACAGTTCGCCTTCAAGATGGAGATACTATCAATGAGGGTCGAGTAGAGGTTTATTACAACAGAACATGGGGAACTGTCTGTGATGATAACTGGGATATCGACAATGCGAACGTTGTCTGCAGAAGTCTTGGTCTCCCAGCTGCCGAGGCTGCACCGAAACACGCAGCATTCGGTCAAGGCACCGGAGACATTCTACTAGATGATGTTGCTTGTAACGGGACCGAGTCATCCCTCTTTGATTGTGTACACAGAGGAATAAGGCGCCATAACTGCAGTCATAAAAATGATGCAGGTGTTCGTTGTCGACAGACTAAGGGTAAAATAAATATTACTTTATTCTAATTGTATGCAACATATGTATATTACTTATAGATATGATTAGGTAACTAATTATCTTCTTTTGGCAATGCCCCATAAAGAACCTCATACGTAGAGGAGTCATGTGTTAGACATGGATATTGATTGGTACAGATTAGAAAGGCTCAATTTCTTTTCTAAGCAGACTGGTATTCCATGTAACATCTATTCGTTAATTAGAAATCATGACACTTCAAGAGTATGTGAGTAGAAATATAAAGTGATTGATTTCCATGAAACAGACAATATAGACGGTGCTGTTTTACTGAACATTTATTATGACTGCTTTGCTCTTGCAAACAAAGATATTTCTTAATATTGTAAACAAAACTGTCCATCCTGCTTCTTAAAGTAGTCTGCCCACAGGAAGGTTTAAAACTCATCAAAATTTATTTGAGGTCTCTTCTAAGAGATCTTTCGATAAAATGTGCATATGGTCCTTGTTTTACAGGGTCACGGGGAATTATTCGCCTTCGTCGTTTTGGTTTGTTTTTGTCAAATTTGCCTATATATCACAGTTTCCAAAACTCCATCATGATTATGTGTACGAGCGGTGTTCAAAAACGTCATAGCCCGACCTTGGAGAGGCAGGAAATTTGTTTACCTAATGTTGTGTATGCAATGTTGCAGACTTCTCGTGGTCAGTCATGGTGCAAGCTAGTTTAGGTCATTGTACCTTTGTTCGAGACTTGCTGTCTACTATTATGTTGCTCATGTTCATTACTACTACCAACAATAACTTGGAAGTTGAGGCAATACAAGTTGAAGAGAGGCATGCGCGGGTGTAGGCCCGGGGGGCAGTCATGTATAATGAGGACGGGTATGTGCCGCTTAAAAGAACCCCGTTTTCACACCCGATTGCCGCTCTTAAGATATCCGATTTTCAAAAATTGCCGCTCCATAGACCCCCGAAATAACTTGGCTAGGTAGTTGAGTCACGCCAAGTCCATTATTCTTCTTCTAGTCATCTCCTTGGACCACCATTTGAGCCTTTTTGAGGGTTTCCGTAGGTCTTTGATAGCTCCAAGTCTATGTATTGTGTAGCTTTATTCTGCTCCTTAGACCCCTTAGCCTTAGAGAACGGATGAGAGGGAATGGGAGAATATGGTCTTGTGGGAACTAGCCAGCGCGGCGGCTGCGGAGGTCTAGGGAGCGACCGGAATGGAGATTTGGAGCAGCAAAAGGCGCCGCGAATTCATGGGTTTATCGAGTGGCTCCTTTTGTGCTCAAAGGTCTAATGAGCGCCTATTTGTTAAACTCATAGTCTATAGAGCAGCTATTCTTTATTCATAGGTCTATAGAACCGCTTTTGTTTAAAGTGATTCAGGTAAAGTGTCAGATATTGCACAAAATGACATTTGAGACTTCAATCCTATATCAATATCATTGTAAAATACAATTGAAAGATTTGTGAAAGTTTGAAATAAAACGAACACTGTTAACCTAGTGAAAAAAACGAATATTGAGTTCATATTTTATCACCGAATACTGATGGCCTGTCATGGATTTGTAGCAGTTATACTTGTTATCAACCGTTGACGATATCCGCATGTTTACAGACTGTACAGAATTCGTGGAATTTGCGCACTTTGGATCAAAGTTCAGTAGCGTCTTGAATGTTTCCCACGCGTGCTAGCTGGCTCGGACCAAAGACTGTTCTGGGACGTGTTTAGCTACAACAATTCTACTTTTTTTGAAAAGCGTTGATCAACGCTTTTGAAATAATGATTTTCAATGATAATTATCTTCATACTAAAGGGACATTTGACAAAATCTAACCCTACTTTATTCTTCTCTTACCATAAGCTAAACAACAAGGCAGAAGAGAAACGAGGAAGCTCCAAGTATTTTTTGTGGAGTTAGACACTTTACCTGGATCACTTTAAGATGAGACCATTAAGAGCGGCAATCGGATCGCAAAAAGTTCTTCACAACGCCACAAGAGTTTGGTCACCACTGACTCCCAGTCCAGAAAGGGATTGAATACAATATCCTAACACTCATCACAACTCATCACAATATTGCACACAAGTCCCTAAAATAACTTCTCACCATAAAGTCATCCCAATAGACAGTCTGCTCTGTTTTTTCACCCATCTATGCATGATATTTCAATTCGCACATGTTGCCTATGTCCTTTGGAATCAGTCACCAAGTGACATTCGTAATGTTCGGTGCTTGGGAACATTCCAGAAGCATGTGAAGACTTTTTTATTTACCCAAAGCAACTAATACAATTGTATAATGACGTGTGCTACACTTTGTACTGAGCAAATAGTGTTGAATGTTTTTTGTTTCTGTGGTGTTGGGTATCGCATTGAGTGGGTTTTTAGAGAAATGCGCTATACAGTATGAGAATGCATATTATTGATGCTATATTATAATTTTCCACTAATTTCATATTTAAACTAATACACAGTTCGCCTTCAAGGTGGGAATAGTTTCAACGAGGGTCGAGTAGAAGTGTATCACAAAGGAACATGGGGAACCGTCTGTCATGATGACTGGAGTATGCAGGATGCGAAGGTTGTCTGCAGAATTCTTCGTTTCCCAGCTGCCGAGGCTGCTCTGAAAAGCGCAGCATTCGGTGAAGGCACCGGAAACATTCTTCTGGATAATGTTCGTTGTACCGGGACAGAGTCGTCCATCTTTGATTGTGCCAACGGGGGTCTTGGTGTCCATAACTGTGGGCATGAGGATGATGCAGGTGTTAGATGTCTAACTTCAGGTAAAGATATATACCAAAACACAATACAGTATACATGTACGCAGTCAAACGCAATAGTTTATACATTTACGCAGTCAATAGACCTTGTAAATGTTTCCATTTCCCTATTCAACCATAACTGGAGTTCTTTTACAGCCCTTTAAAGGGACTGAGTAACATTGTCCAAATCCTCAAAATAAATTTCTAATTCTAGCGGTTCCCTTATACCTTGTTGTATTCGTATTAACAATAAAATCACGGGACAGGTTTCGGTTTTTCAAATTTCCCTTTCGTTACAAAGATATGTATGATTGAAGTATTCAGCTAAGAAAAACTTCGGGCGAGTTTTTCTTCTGTGTACAAAGTGAGTGCAGTGAGTTACTGAATATCACTTTGCATTTTCGCTCATTACTTGGCCATACAATGTCCATTTGACTTGAAATTTTCACACAATACCCTGTGGACATATAAGATAACAACAATATACATTGCATCAACCATTCATCACTTTTTACACATGTCAACAAAGTTACTAGATTCCTTTAAGACATCCAATGATTCAACATGGATCGACATCCGCCGTGTATGCGACACCGTGTTTTCAATGACACATCGCATCCAACATGTCCAAGGATCACAAAACGGACCAACAATGATTGACACTACGGAATCATCCTTGTTATTCCATGTTGTGTCCTCTTCGTGTACACTCCGGTCAGGCCTCCCGCGTGGTACTTGGCGCTCCTGGCTGAACAAAAATTCCTGGAGTGGTCTGATTACTATGCGGGACTAATTAATAACACGGATTATTTTAAACCGTGTTCTTCGGGGCGTTATTGTTGGCATATATAATCATGATAATTGTTATCGTTTTCACCATGCCCAGGCGCGCCGGAAGCAGTTTTGGATTGGGGGGCAAAAACCCAAGGGGGCTCACAATTTGTGTGTGTAGGGGCTCATGCCCAACCACACTCTGGGTTGCCAACTTTGAGCCAGATGTGAGAGTGAGACATTGCGAGGGAGCGAAGCGACTGAGAGGGGGGAGGGGTGGGAGGCGGCTGTCCCCCCTCCCACGGTAGGGAGCTTTTGCATTTTTGGACTTGAAATTGTGCAATCTGGTGCATACCTAGATAGGAAATTCGGCTGTATTTGGGAAAGCGTGAGATGATTTGATCG